>VACF01000584.1:0-48888 GCA_006891605.1 Pleurozium schreberi
GACATCAATTAAACTTGAAAGAAAAATAAGCAATTAATGGTTAGATTTGTTTTTCTTTTCTTTTTGGTTGTAATAAATAAGCTACTTTTGTCATTAGCAATTCCACCCAATATTGCTTTTTGTATTATATATAGTTCTTTAATATAATAAATGATGGAGTTTCATTTTTTTTCAAATTATGAGGCTTCCAATTGGTTGAAAGCTATCATATATACAATGTTGCATTGATGGATTAAAAAATGACCATCAGTCCAAACAGGTGACATGGATTGTTGACAAGATGAAGTTAGCTGCATTGATGGTTTTGCTCTTTGATGCTAGTAACATATTATTGTATGAGTGTATATAGTGCATTTATTCTTTAGTGCACTTGCAAGCCTCACRTCAAATGCATTTGCAAGAGATGACGTGAGTTAATAAATGTTACTTTAGAAGTGCTAAATCAATTTATTCATGCATGAGGATCTAAGAAAAATTCAGTTGTTTTTAGTCTCCTCAAATTGCTATAMCAAGTAATGCATGTCACCTACTCCATACAACATTTTAAGATAATAGAGACATTTTGCACAKTAGTTTGCTAACCAAATTGTTTATTTTAGAGACTTGATAGATATTGTAGTGCATCTTAGGTGAATTGAWTAAARAACTCTAGCTTTTAAAAGACAAATTGGTGATTGAAAAAATCATCCATTTTGATACTATGGGAACTGTTTCTTTTGRAAAAATCCAAAAGCATTMATTGGTAATCAAAGTATTGTAGAAGATCTCTCCTTTTCACTCAAAATTATAAAGATGAATAGTTGCACTTCTGTCATGCACAGAAAGATTCTTAGTCATCCATCAGACACAAAACATCCACCTTAACRTTTAAAAGCTAGATACTGATGCAGCTTATATTTTGAGCTCATCATGTAATAGAGATGTCAAGTTCTAAGAATCTAAATGCAAAKATTCCATTTTTAATTAATATAAAACAATGATTTTTTTATCACAAGAACTTTCATYAATAAATTATGTAGTGCATGCTAAAATGCTAGAGAAGAGGGTTTCATGAAGCCAAATTATAACTTGACTTGTACTAGAAAACCAAGCCATTGAATGTGCATCTTGGTCATTGTAATTGACAAGTAAAAAGAATTTTCTACATTCAATTAATTCAAGTAATGAAGTCCTATTGAAATAACTTAAAAAATTTGACCTGTCTCTGCGTGTTTTCATGTGCTTGCCAAATTTGCTGACAGTGCAAGCACATGAAAACATGCAAAGACAGGTCCCACCATCACCTAAATCGAGGCGATTAGAGCATCCCCACCAAGTTTTCCGTATCCCTTTCCCTACTTTATTTCGAGACCTCAAATATGGATGAGACCTGGCGAATCCTACAAACGAGGCTCTCGATACAGAACTGGAGCACAACTTTTCCCGAGTTCTGTAAAATTTAGGGATACAAAACTTCTAAAAGCTTGGTGCGGTGAAGGTTCCGTATCCCTATCTCTATTTGAGGTTCCCTCCCTAAATTTTTAAATTTTTAGGGATACGAAACTCACTGGTGGGGTTGCTCTAAAGGATGCCGACGCACCAAAGGATGCCAACGCCTGCCAATGGCGATCGGAAATTGGCGATCGGAAATTCTGTGTTTGGTTAACCCTTAAACGACACCGCGGACGTTTATTGTCCTTTCGATGACAAAAAACTCATCTGGTGAGCGGACACTCACTAATTTTCATCCATTCCTTTTTTGAAAGTGACCACACATGTGTCAATCATCATGGGAAGTCAAATTTAGTGTTTTTAATTGCTTCCATATTTTTAGGTAGCCCTAATTCTATGAAGATAGCAAAGACTTTCACATGAAAGTGTTTTGTGCCATGTTGTCCTTCTCACAATTTTTGAATGGGTAGCATGAGGTATTGGTTTGTACAATTTATCCAAAGCTAAACATGTGCGTGAAGAGTGTTTTTTCCCTTGGTCAAGCACTACATATTGCACCCCGCCTTCGCCTGCAGTGATAGGTCAGTCCTTTAAGGGTTAATTGAACTCCATAATCTAAAATCTCTTCTTCACAAAAACTTTGTTTCATAACAAAAAACAAAAACTCCATGTCACGATCTCACATGCCAAAACTGTTTCCAAGCAAAGGAAAACATGCTGTGCCTACCAAATATTGCGAGAGCGGTACAGTTGGATTGCTCGTGAGCTCCGAATTTCGAGGCTTGGCTTCTCGTTACCACCACAACAGGCTAGGCCTACTTGCCTGGTGCTTGCACTCCGTCGGCAGCGAGATTTTGATGAAGCAACATGTCGTTACTCGATTTGCGAACAATCTGCGAAGCCGCGCGGGTTCCGTGAATATGGTGATGAAGCTTTGCACTGTGGTGATGGACGACGAAGCGGACAGAGTGGAATAGGTCGTCGACTGCAGGTTGCCGTCTAGCGGTCGCTGGGGTCGCTGGTGCGTTTCACAGGTTTTGTGCCGCTTGTGTGGTCCGGCCGGATGTACGTCCGTCAGTCGCTGTTGACCCGCCGTTCTCAAATGTGGCGGCCAACTCACGATAAGTGCAGAGGACCGGCACTTGAAATTACAAGGACACTTGTCAGGGCTTTGTTTCTGATTTTTTGGGGGGACAGAAACGAGGCCAAAGCCTTCGTCAGTGCCTCACTTCAGTTCAGTTGGCAGGGTGTTTTTATTTCGTTTATTTTGGGCAGTGCAGAGTCTGCATAATTTGCGGGYTTTTACAGTACACATCGCCGATGTGATCCTTGGCTATCTAGAAGATCCCTAGTACTGGCAATTGAAATTCGTCGGTCGACGATTGTCCGATAAATTTTGTTTGTCTGATTCCTCCTTCGCCTTCCCGCAGCTCTCTAGTGCAGAAGGGATGCCACCATCAAGGTTCATATTTGAGAGATCAAGTATCTGCAATGCCTTGAGGTTTCCAATCTCTGGAGGTATTTTCCCATTAATTCCGTTGTTTCTCAACACCAGGGCACTCATGGCAGTCATTCCGCTGATGTTAGCTGGAATTTCACCAACTAAATGGTTGCCACTTGCATCCAAGGAGTTCAGCCCGGCCAGTAAACCAATATCGGGAGGTAGGGTCCCATTTAGCCRGTTGTGTGCTATATTTAGAAATACGAGTTGAGTACAATTACCCAATGCTCGAGGAATATCACCTTCAAATATATTCTGTGCTAAGTTCAAATCCCGAAGTGACCTGCAGCCACTGCCATTGAGCCAAATCCTTCCTGAGAAAGCGTTGTAAGAGAGATCGAGGTGCTGTAGGCTGGGCAGCGAGACAATTTCTTCAGGAACCTCCCCTGAGAGGAGGTTGTTATTCAGGGACAGCTGTTTTAAACTATCCAGTTGTTTCAGTTCTTGCGGCAACCGTCCACTTAACATATTGTTACCCATATTGAGATAGTTTAATGATGTAAGGTTTCCGAGGGTCGCTGGTATATTTCCCGAGAGCCTGTTCCATTGAAGATCTATGTGATTCAGATCCTTCAGCTGGCTCAAGTCAACTTCGATGYTGCCTTGCAAGGAATTCGCCGAAAAATCGAATCCGGTGAGCTTCGTACATTTGCGGAGACTATTAGGGAGGGAACCCTCGAGCCTGTTTTGTGCAAACGATATATACCACAGGCGACGGCAGGTTCGAAAAATCGACTCAGGAATTAGACCCGAAAGATCATTGTATGAAAGGTCGAATATCTTTAAGTTAGAAAGATGACCGAGCTCCCCCGGTACACCCCCCGAAAGACTGTTGTGGTCCAATTTCAGCTTCCAAAGGCCCCCTGTTTCAGCGTTTTCAGATTGTCAAACACGTGGGAACAAATTTCACTTTCACTTGTTATTGAGAGTATTTGGGACRGACGGACTGACTAAATCRAKAAATTTCGCYTTGCATCACCTAATCCTGAGTAACAGCTCAACCCGATRWGGAACCTGAGTATTATATACGCCAGACATAGGGCAATAACTGCATGACATTCATCTGACTTGTGGAAGATATACAAAATACATAGCACACAAGGTTGCACACTGTACAAGGCATAAGACAAAGAAGCTCTGTATCGCGCATTTTATCCTGCATGGCTTACCAATCTCTGATAGCCGCGGAGGTATTGGACCAGAAAAATTGTTCTCAGACAAACTCAGAATCCTCAGTTTCTGCAACCTGCGTAATTCTGGGGAGATAGTTCCAGACAACCCGCTGCGGTGAAGGTTGATGCCGCTGATATGAAAGTTCTTATCACAGCTTATGCCGTACCACTCACAAGGATATGGATCTTCAGCTTGCCAAGCACTCAAAACCCCGCGCGGGTCTGATATTGAACTTTTGAAGTCCAACAGAGCCCACCCCTCCTCGGTAGCAATTGCTACAACTCCATTGACMATCGCAAGCAAACAAACCAGAGCTACTAGAACAGCTGTTCGCTGGATATGAAAGCGACTTTCCCATTTGTACACCTGTGCAGTTATTGTCATGACTGCCCGGCTTTAGTGCTTATGCAGAAGTGCACATGAGACACACACCCATGCAAGAAACAAYCTCTGAGCTCCATCTCGCTGATCAGAATCCACCTCTCTGCAGGGCCAAGGTAACCTTGACCAGTGCCATGGTGCAACCTCGTAAACTCCGGATATGCCAATTCCTGCACCAACATCACTTGTTATCACCACTGCTATTTGCTCCAGAATTTGATATGCCAGTTCTCATCATCGACACCTCCTCTTCWATTCCTTGTCCTTATCTTATGCACACAATTAACCTTCTTTATCGGGGTCAAGATCAATACCGGATATTCTGACAAAGTTTTGATAGGTTCTTATTTTTCTGTTAAAAACTGAAGGGTGTAGTAATTCCTTGGAGACCTCCTCCATAGATGAAAACCTAAGCAAGTATTTGGTGTCTTCTACAAGCACAGCATTAATTACTCCGCCGCATCTCTCCAAACACAATGCTCCATACTCATAACCTTAGAAATATGTAACTGACTTGTGGAACTGCCTAAGTGGTACTTACTATGTAGCTAACATCCACTTATTCAAGCACCAAGAAAGCTTGGAAGAGRGAATCGAACTACAAAATCGTGGTAATAAAGTAGGTAGTCACAAATTTCAATCCACGAATCCAGATAGTACGAGGAGCATGGGGAGAAACACGAAGAAAGTGACCGTGATGATCGCTATCAGGAGCGCTTTCATGGAAATAAGTAAGTCAATATGCCTTCAGAGCGGCGGACGCTCTACGAAGGAATTTTAGGCTAAGAGTTCAAACGATGCCTTTCAGTGGCCGAAAAGATGTTTACCATATTTGTAGTAAGGACCAAGTATCAACACGAGACCGAGTACAACGCACAGGACGACTAAAAAGGTAATAACACACATGAACGAGGGTATTATCGACATAGTTAACCGCTTCTAAACTCTTCTGCAGTATATAGGCAACTACAAAGTCATACCTAACAGMGTAGAGCTAGACTATACCTCCATWTCTTTCTATTGCTAAAAACAACAAATTAACTACCTCACACGGGCGTCAATTCTCATGCGACTCGTACAATTCGTTCTATTGCTGAAAACATATTYMACCCTGTAGAAAGTTCATAGCAAATCGGAAAAGCATCTTAAACCCTAAAGTATTCCAAGAGAATAGCTAAAAACAGGAATCCGATCAAAATTTCACAGAAAKTTAGCAAGAACTAATTGAAAACTACATCAAAACATACAGCAGCAGAGAAGGAAAATCCTTCACAGCGGCATATCTGAAACCGAGAAGCTCTTCGCGACCTTGACAAAAAAACGCTGAGTAAAGCCGACGAGCTAAAGAATGAATGAAGAACACCGAGAGAATCGAAGTTCACAAATTGCGCCTCACAGAGTCCGGACGTTCAAACCTGAGAAACAGMGACGCGCGACGAAGACGAAAGAATTGAAAGAGAACATGAAGCTACAATTAAACTGCCAATAGCACTGTGAGTCCCCWTAAAAACAGTAAAACTTCTAATCAGTCACCATCGCCAAAAATGACAAGTTACAGGTWAAATCTCTCCTAGTGCACTCTTTTTTTAGTGCATAACTGTCAATTAAGGTAGACTGCTCTTAAAGCGACCATTTAAGAGCTGATTGCGTTTTCAGGGAAGCTAAACTCTTTGAAACAATTTTCAGTAAATTTTCGATCAGTAACCGATCCAATTTGAACCCACTCTGAGCATGGTAATCAGGTCTCTTATAGCTATCAGTTTTCTAAGGATTGATTCAACAACACATTCGATCATTCAAAACAAGATGGAAGGGATGAATCTAACCAGGAGAAGTAGCACACGGTGCTTCGCGGTTGTTAGTTTTCTTCAGTGGATTCTGATTCTGGTGTCTATGCCGGATTGGATTGGTGCACTACGTCCAAAGTATGAGCCGATCTCCAAGCTACCGCACCACCAAGACACCACCGTTTCTCATATGACAATTAGCACTAGTGGAGATGACTTCGTAAAGACAAATGGGCATCAGTTCAGTCTGGGAGGGAAGGCGCTGTACGTGAACGGAGCCAACATCTATTGGTTGATGAGCATGGCGACCGAGGAAACTTCCAGGGTTGCAGTGACGGAGGTGCTCACCGAAGCAGCGGGCGTAGGGGTAACGGTGGTGCGCACCTGGGCTTTTGCCGATGGCACCGATTACCATCCGCTGCAACTCACGCCTGGCGCGTTTGACGAATCCGTCTTTCAGGTAAGGTAGAGGATACGAAACCGTTAGGGACCTGGTCCCGTCTCCCACACTGAACCCTGTACCAACAGCACACTTAGTTTGTTTATACACTTGGTTTGTCTTCAATWAGCMAGTGGTGTAAGCATGATTTGGCTAAATGTCAATGGCCACCGATSTTTGAACGGAAATGGAGGTTTCCTACTGTCACGAAGAGTGGTCTACAACCTCCTACTTTTGAAATTGCATGAGAATCATATGTAGTGATAAAAATTGATCTGAGTAGATTTGACACTTCTGCCCCCAAATCTCTCTCAAGCTCTCAACTGATGTCCCAATAATCACTCCATAGGATGTGTACACGCTAAAAATCACAGTAGTATCATCAACCTGACCTGAAAGAGTTTCTAGCACAGGGACTCGATTTCGTCATCTCRGAAGCGAAGAAGAATGGAATTCGGTTGATTCTGAGCTTGGTCAACAATTATGGTGACTACGGGGGCAAGCCGCAGTACGTTGCATGGGCGAACCAATATGCAGGAGCARGTCTTGGATCCGAAGAYGACTTCTTTTCGGACSCAACTATTCGGGGYTGGTTCAAGGAGTACATCAAGGTGACATTGATCAGGCACTCTGCCGTCTAATTTCCGTGAATACTGCACAGAAACTCACTTGCGGAAATTAATATCTAATGAATGGTTGTTTGGATTTAAATGAGCAGACAGTGGTGACGAGAGTGAACACGATCACAGGGCTGGCGTACSGTGAAGAGCCAGCCATTTTTGCATGGGAGCTCATGAATGAGCCTCGCTGCAGCGGCGACCCCACCGGAAATACTTTCCAGGCATGTCACTCATCCTGGCCAAGCACTCTTCATATCTGCAAAGAAGAATTTATATTAAGTCAAAACGAACGTAGTGCACAGAATTTGGGATTAGGGATCGTATTCCAGGGTAAGAGAGGATTCCTACTTCTCCAACACAATGCAAAACATTATTGACTTCAGTCCTCAAATCATCGCAAARCATGTACTCGAAAARTGTTCTTGGAAAATTGATGTACCTTCGTCGCTGGTTCATAATCTTCGAGATGCCCAATCAGTGATTCGTCAGTGTGCTGTAATCACGGGAAATTGATCCAACGTTACAAACCTCGGCTGTTCCATGAAGCTGGTGTTCCCTTTGGCAGGCCTGGGCAGAGGAAATGGCAGCATACGTGAAAAGTGTGGATGCGAACCATTTGCTCGAAAGTGGGCTGGAAGGTTTCTACAGCTCCAGGGTCTTCCCAGAGTCGCTTGATCAAGAAAATTCGAATCCCGGAAGCTTCTTCACACAATATGGAGTCGACTTCATTCGCAATCATCAAATTCCGGAGATAGACTTCGCCAGTGTTCACTCCTACCCTGACAACTGGTACYATGCTCGGCCATTTGCCTAACTATTTCTTCTATTTTCTAAGCTCTCTCAACACATCCTACAGCCCATCTGACAAATSCTTAAAAGTTGAGTCAATTCTAAACCTCTTCTGATTCTCTCCAGTGTTGCCTAATCACAAACATAGCAGCCAGGAATCCAGGKCGAGTCTCATTCAAAGATTGCCACCACTAGAGGGAATTCCTTSGTCATTTGGTCCGCAAGACTCTTGGATCTCTGTAGTCACTACTGCACAACCCAAGGATACCTTCGTATTGCATGATGACAGATGTACAACGTCACAAAAATCCCTTGCTGGCACAGACTCTCAAAATTGATCAGTGCAAGCCTTTTTGACACGTGCATGGTCAACAACATGAGAACTCAGGGACCACATCTGCAAAGTTTRCTTCGCATGAMAGCTTTARCTRAAGAACGTTATGCTGATCTRACTCCTAATAAATCCTAATAAAAAAGTCAAGATTAACGATAAAAATTGGGGTTCAGGATACCTTCACTGACAGAGACCGAGAAGCAAGAGTTCATGAGCACATGGATAAGAACCCACATCAATGACGGTGCAATTGCGTTGACGAAACCAGTGCTGTTCGCCGAGTTCGGCAAATCCAGCAAGACGGGTGGCTACAGCAAGAGCGTGCGACTGTCCGCCATGAGCTCAATGTTCGACGCCATTTATGATTCRGCCGTTGAAGGTGGCGCTGGSGCTGGYGCACTTGTCTGGCAACTCCTCACCAATACCACATATACCGCCCTCGCAGACGGATTCGAAATCGTTCTCTCCTCAGAACCCGACATCGCCTCCCTCATGCAAATGCAAGCCTCCCGCTTGTCCTCCCTCTCGTAAAACCCTGCCTCGCATGAGCATCTCCATTTCGCACCAGATTTGTAGCAGCGTTTCAAAGTTAAAATGATAAACTTAAARTGTTAGCTTAAAACGAGTATTACCWGGACTCAGCATRTGATCMAGAMAATAGGACAGACAAGAGTCTCAAGATGATAGAAGCACAAAGCACTCATGATTTGARAGGCAATGCAGGAATCACTGTATTCCTGGTCTGGTTATTTTATCACTGGTCCAACCAGCAAGGTGCACAAAATTGTCAATCAACCTATTTTCTACCACTTTGACTAGAAAGATCGGGATAATTTACTAATAGAAACCTGAGATTAGAGAAATCGGAATGACACCCTTTACCTAAAAACCAGGTGTACTGTACAGTTGTGGGTGACTACAATTGTTGATCACCAATCAATGTTTCCCCTTCGTTAGTTTCTACATCATCCAAGTTGTTGTATTTGATTTGGTCTCTGTTTCTATACTTTGCGAAATACCAGTATGCTAAACTTGCAACAACTGCAAGCATTATCACCACTCCTATTAACACTGTAATTACGACACCCACCTTGACCTTTTCGGAATGAATCCAAGCCCTGTGACAATACAACGTAAGATCCTTAGGAGCCATATCAGTATTGTAAAACAAATCGGGTAACTCTAGTACAGATCGGGGACATGACTGGGAATTCTGAAGTTGCCCCAGGAAATTAGAATGCAGAAAGACGAGATAGTACCAATGCACCATAGAGAAAGGTGAATAAGCGCCTTACCATTTTGAGGGAGGCAGACCTTTCCAGCTTCTCAGGTGATACGCACCGAAAATCTCCGGCAGTTGAACAGTATGCTCTTCAAACTTTACTGCCAATGCCTGCCAAAGCCACCATTTGTGAGAGACTATTCCACTATCTATTTAGGAATTGACACATTTGCTTGACTCTCCACCGCCGCAAGAAGCAGACAATTCAGAGTGGAAAAAAAAACTCAAGATAAGAAAACGAACCTTCGCAGAAGAAGATGTGAAATGATTTGAAGATGCTGCCGATATGATACACGTGATTCGACAGGGGAACGGTTCTCATTTACCGGAGATACAGCTGGAGGCGGTCTAAGTGGAGCTTCAGCGGGCAAAATGCTCCATAAATCTGTGCAATTCGTCCTGAAGAAACCAATTTGTTGATTGAATCTGTCATAGGTGACCAGCATATTTCTCACAACAATCCCTGCACAATTCCAAGGAGCTCACTTCATTGGAAAAAGACGTTGCCTCTTAAGCATATCATTGACCTGTCACGTGGTTGACTGGACAGCAAGATCTATTTACCAAGTCATCCAATCATAAATATACGAACAGCTCTATGTAATACTGCTTTTGAAATCAACAGTAAAAGCACATCAAATGACAAAAGAATTCAAACCAAAGGAATCAAGCAGAAATAAAAAGGCAATAGCTAATATCGTTTGATTCAATGGGAGTATGCAAAATGCAGCCAACGAAACTACCTCCAAGTAGTGTGGTAGCATCAACGTTCTTGAAGAAACCTAAACAGTACGCCCCTGGTACTTTCGAATGCTGAGGTCAGAGAGATACATTAGAAAGCAGCAACATAAATATTACTGTATTTAAAGAAGTGTAAGACATGCACAACGAGCGTTATTTATGTGATCCTTGCGTTATGAGGAGTGAAAGAAAAAAATATTGCTTGAGATAAAAAATCATAAGAAAGAAAAAAATTTAAACGAGAACATAATAGACGAGAAATCTTGTACTAAATTTAAATGCCAGAGTTACTCAGAAGGAGATGAAATGTTTCCAAATTTAAATTAACTCTGCCATCATTATATTAGCTGGCCTTGACATGTGTGTGGTTTAAACCCTAGGTGGCCACGTGGCCAAAACTGTCCGCCTCCATATCTACACGAGTTGAAATAAATCATATGAAGATAGCTTATACGAAGATAACAAAATGTCGCAATAGAAAGAAAAATTGTGGCCATAATTCCTAAACGATAGAGATATGTTTTGGAGGTTATTATAATCGATTCTAAGCTTTCAAGGTGGAACTTCTTTTCATAGTATCAGCACCTAGGGGTTTCGATATCGAAATCCAGTGAATTAAGAGACTATTCAGCTGTCAATGCCAAGATTGTGCAGTAAAGAGCTTTTTACTTGAAACTACGTATCATCAAAGAACTAGATTGAAACACTAACTTCAAATTAAATGGCGCACCTTGAATAGATAGTTTTCTGGAGCCAAAAACACCTTTTTGTTTCCAGCAAATACAAAGTCAACAGGAGGGAAATGCTTCCCCAGCTCGTTGGTGTCACTGTTACACAAACACCCGCAAAATCAGTACAGATTTTTACAGCTCGGTTGGTATATACAAGAACGCATACATGGAAAAGAACCAGCACCACAAATTCAAAATTATACTGAAACCACGCTGGATACTAAAAACGCGCATGCTCCATATATGGTCCAAAGAAGGACCTTCACATCCAAGATACAACACAGTATGTACCCATAACTTATAAATCATACCAAACCCTAAACATTCAAAGCACTTGGAAAATCTAATTAACTGCTTATCAGTGAGATAATTCTACTTACGTTCCGGCTCCTGCATAACAAATATCAGGATAATTTGGGTCCGGTCCGCCAACAGCTTGCAATGATCCAAGCTGCTGAATAATCTGCGCTCTCAATCGCCAATTCAAATCCCACAATTAGTACGATGTAAATCATGGAGATTTGTTTTCTGCCAATATACAAGCTAAAAATTGTACTCCAGCCATAAGAACACCTCATAGTCTGCTAAGGAATGCAGTAGCCAAACCCCAAGTTTTGAAAGGGAGGTTCACCTACAGCGTCTCTGAAAGCTTCAAAAGCTCCATTTGGAAGATAAGCATACGTTGTCCCACTGTCTATGATCGTGCCATACTTTCCATTAAAAACTTTACTTTCCAGCTTYAAGCTAACTCCTTGCACTTGGATTTCGGATAAATCAAGGTTGTAGTAAGAGCTGCATCCGACAAAATTAAGTCAGTGACAAAAGGATAAATCGTGCAYGCTCAACTGAAWTAACTCCGAAGCACTAGTTTCTTCATAACAACCATATCATCTACTGTGTCCTATTAAACAATTCACATCCTCTGATGCTAAAAATTGAGTGATTTCTGAGCTAAAGAAAGAGCCCGAGAGKACGCAGAACTAAGACCTGCGCTCCGGATCTGATTTTGCAAACACCATGCCTTGAGGCGCTGGAATTGCCCCCAACACCATAGAACCGCCACCTTCGTCCATGCCACCATAACAGAGGGAAAACGAATCCTCCATAACTCCATTCCCTACGAGCTGGTCAACAATACTGAGCGGACCACGTCCCAGACCCATAATGCCATCAGCATGTTGTAGATAAAGATCTCCAGTTTCAGCAGTTTCACAACCAAACAAAAGGGACTGAGGTAACAGCCGACTAGTAGCACCAAAACCTAGAAGGTCCTTCCCGAGTACTCCTTTGCTGGAACTCATCTCCGCATACATCCTCTCGTATTTGCATTGGTGATTCTTGTCGCACATCTCTGTTATGCAGTCTTGCGAATCGCAAGCGACCGCCTGATACGAGCTTGAATTGTCGGGCACGAATCGAGGGTCCTGCGACAGCATAGAACAGTCAGAGTTATCCAAAGCGATAAATAGCCCCTACGTACCCAAACTAAAAATCAATGAGCATTTAAAAAGTTCACTTTTGGAAGACAATAATCGAYACTACTAACTTCCAAAACAAAATTCTTCGTTCGAAACTGATTTCTTCTTTCCATAGACTCACTTTGTCACCTTCCTTGAAGCTCCTTAAATGATGTGAAMTCCTATAAATAAGGAAGCGGACACTTTCAGCCATTTAAGTATTTACTGGTTAAATAACCCAACCATTCGTTCTGTAGTCGTACACAAATCCACCACAACCCTTGTATAGTTGAAGCCCGGGTGACATATGAAAGTAAAATTCTCAGTCTGACACACCGTGGGAACGACCCTTGGCTGACTCAGATACTCTTCAATTGAAATTAATCGATCATCTCAAGTTCATCGATTCCACAACCCGAAGGCAAATGTGCCCTACAGCAAATGTCGAACCATACCTGGTGGTGGCCACAATGAGTGCAGGTGGAGCAGGGAACGTATGTAACAGTGCTTCCTGTGTCCACTATAAGTGCGAATTCCTGAGGAGGTGACCCAATGAAAACCCTGCTCGTGTAGTATCTGCATTTCAAACCCTATAAATCGATCAGCAACTTCGTCACGCCACATCTTTCTATCCATGTCCACAATGAGATCTCGGTACRGTGRAAAAGAGGGACCAAAAYATAATGTTTATCAGTCAACCTCTCTTTTGACAGTCAAAATCGACAATCAATGCTCTATACGGAAAAATTCTAGCATTTCACGAATAATAGATCCGTGATCTATTCTAATATTTCGAATCGACCTCTCTCGACCTATAAAMTTGAAAATGACATCATGGTTTTTCACTTCAAAATCACATAATGAAGTCTTGTYGAGATCCACCGCTTAAACCGGTCTAACGCTGAACAATTTTGTTTTAGCACATAGAAAACATGGTACAAAGGGACACTATCGTCCACTACATGCTCTCTAAAAGATTTCTCGCGATTCATGTAATGAGAAGAAAACGTGTCTTCTTCATTCATCGCCGACGCAGACTAGCAACAATTAGCTGCACAAATTACCACGGCTTAAATATATGCTACCTCACTAACATTAACTGCCGGTAGGTGATGCTACCCTCCTCACATAGAATAATACTAGCAAATCAGAAGTCCCAAAAATGCTTACAGTACACAGGGAAATTTGGAGAGATTCCAACATTTAAAAAATATCTCAATTAATGAATATACGAAAACTCCACGCTTTTTTGCCCTTCAAGGACTGTCCAGCACGGAACCCTCGATTTAAGACAAAACATCAAACCTCTTCAAAAAATTATTCAGAAACCATGCGAAGAAGATCCGACAATTCACGACGTTGCTACCTGTATCTCAGCTTCCCGCTCACAAAACGACTTCAAATTTGAAACAAAACCCTAACTGATCAAAATCGCAGAATGCAGACACGAATAATAGAATTATCTGCCACTGCAACGTAGACAGATTGCCAGATCCACAGATTGCACGGAACGAGAACGAAAACTCGCACCCTTTCGTGAGCAAATCGTCGTGAAGAGTCATCCGCGCATCCTCCCATTCTGCTTCGTACTCCAGCCCTCTCCTCCGCTCCTTAAACCGACGATCCAAAGCCCCGCCGTTTCGCTTCAACTCCACCAGAGGCAGCACGAGCGCGGAGCCCCGCTCTGATTGAATCTGCAATCTTCTCCCATTTCCACTCACAGATTCACCAAAGCTCAAACTGACCAATTCTCCGAAACTCACAACCAAAATCACCAAAATCACCAAAACCCCGATAATTTCACGATGAAAGTCCATTTCCACTCGAAATGTGTCTCTTTCTCGATCAAAAATCCATCAAATCAGCACACCTGGGACTTRTCGTCGCCAATAATGATGCGAAGCTCTGACGAYGACTGATAATCAGGATTCGTGCCGTGTTTTAGCACGATCCGTRAGAGAAGAGTGCAATGCAGGATGTAGACACTGCACATCAGATCCGATTCGTGAGATCGAGCACAAATCCACTTCGATTAGCGGATGCGCCCGATCCGCAAATCGCAATTCGCGGCACCGACTTCGGGTTGCGATGACGCCGGGCCACTTGCTCAAGCCAAACGAATGCTTCAGTCCTTTTACCGTAACCCGACCCTGTGACCGTGGTAGTCATGTGACCGTGCTTCGGCTTCGTCTATTTTTTTAGGGTTTAGGCTCCACGCTGCCGTATATAAACAGGCCGCTTCTCCCCTTCGAGACATAGGCAGCGGTCGGTTCAATGTTTATTTCGTAGCTTTACAATGGAGGCGGCGTTATCCTTCGTCTCCGAGTCTCAGGCCCTGCTGCGTACTGTTGTATAGGGATTTTGTGCGTGTTTTTTGGGCACGCAGGATTGTTTAGGGCTTGTGTTTCAACCTTCCGGTGTTGTCTAGGGTTTCATATTTTTAGTATTGAGTTGGTTGAGAGTTCGCGTGATGACTAAAATACTGCAACAAAATGAAGCAAGCTTTTGATTACCGATATTTAAGTCTCTGATGACTCTCTCTTACTCTCGGTTTCTTGATAGAGTCTGTCGTTTTATTGCTAGGGTGTTGTGCTATGATTTTACCAATTCCTCGTACTGAGTGCCGAAGGCATGACAGACTACTTTACACCCATAGAATATGAGCACATGTCTATGTTAAACAAAGTCTGCATTTTCTTTTACGGACGTGATGATCGCAATTGGTCCGTGTTTCTGAACGAGCTCTCGAGCTCTCTGGAGAAACACCAGCGAGATTTGCCATCTGATCTATGTAATAAGTTTTATGGAACGGGACCTAAAGTTTGTCTTCTCAGTTGATCCAAGTGCTGTGGAGTCGAATAAGAGTCCCTAGAGAGAGAAGATCCTTCACTTTATCAGATTGCGTTTTACTGCTTTTTGGTCATTTTTGGGATCCAACATCTGCTCATTGATTCTTGTCGTAACATTTGAGTCGTCACAGCACACGATTCCCAGTGATGACAACACCATGCTAATCATTGATTTGGTCGTCCTTGTTTCTTACCAAGAGAGTCTTCATGTACCGCGGCTCCAATAAGGCTTGAGCTTCAGCTACCAGCCTCTCCCCTAAAAGTGTGCATACCGAACCCACCTACAAGTGAAAAAAACATTTAACTAAACGAACTTGGATTGTGTGCCCTAGAAAACCAGAAAAAAGTAATCTCGATTGTAGAATGGGCTTTGAAGCCAAGTATAAGACCCTCTTGGCTCAACAGATTACTGTACTTCAAGAAGTTACATACTCAGTTCTTAAACCTAAATTGAGTCAAGAGAATTGAGAAGTTGTGCTCAAACCTCGTTCCTTGTCACAAGAACATCTTGTCCGATTGTTGAGATCTTGATGCGACCTGCTCCAACCAAGCTTGCTAACTCCATCTGCGCAATCAAATGCTTTATGAGCCAGCAAGAAGAAGAGGAAGAAGAAGAAGAAGAAGAAGAAGAAGAACTCTGGTTCCCCTGAGACCAGAATAAATATTCAAGACCCGTATCAGTTCAATATTCAAAAGTATCGGTAGTTTGTGATTTGAATCTTGAAAGGGGGTRGGGGTGCTATTCAACCARTAGTTTARGTGMAATTCGGTAACCCTATTAGTTAGGGTATGTTGATGGAAAGCTTTCAAGTACAACCCAGCACAGATTCTATATTACCMAAACTACTGTGTCTTGAGATTGCTGATCATGGCTGGACAACTACTGACCTCGTCTGCAAATAACAACGCCGCAGGGTCAATGCCACAAGCATCGAACAGCCAAGCAGCATCCTTATGCTTGTGCATCTGGTGCCTCGGAATGTCAATCATAGCAACAGCATGCCATGCCTTGGCGGTGACCTTGGGTCTCGTGTTATCAAGAAACCACGCATACGCCATAGCGGCCACCATGGAGCTTACTTCTGCCAACAGCCCACACAAATCTGTCAGAAGCGAGGGGTTTCAAAAAAACGGCCGCAGCTATGCTAAGAGAGAAAGGCTCTGTCCCTGTAGCACTGCCTCGATTTCCTAGTAAGGTCCTAGTAAATATTCTTCACATGTAGCTTCTGTCAATGCAAAGCCTCCTCCCCTTTGGTCCAGAGCCGACAACATAACCCTGAGAATTGAAGCAATTGAGGGAACGCACCAATATCATTCCCCGAGAGAATGACGTTGAAGCAATCACTGTTGCCTTTAGCTCGCAGCAGCCGCTTCTTCTGAGTCCGAAGAAACTTATTGAAGTGCTGAATCTCCCTGCACTTGAAGACGAACTTCAACGAGGAGTTGCAGAGCGCAGCCACATCGCCGATCGTCAGCGTTTGGTCTGCTTGCAAGGGCGGCGGAWGGCTCCATTCCGTCTCATCCGCGCTATCAAAGTTTCTGAAGCTTGCACTAGTGGTAATACTTCGAAAACTTCCATGGCAATCCTCAAAAACCTCGCCCTTCCTGAAGCTTGCACGACCTGAAGGACTTCGAAAGCTCCCATGGTGGCAATCTTCAAAAACCTCGCCCTCCCTAAAGCTCGCAGGGCGGGAAACGCTTCGAAAGCTTCCATGATGGCAATCCTCAAAGCGCTCGCCCTTCCTGACGCTTGCAGGACTGGAAACGCTTCGAAAACTTCCATGATGGCAATCCTCAAAGTTCTCACCCTCGCTGAAGCTTGCAGGACGGGAAACACTTCGAAAGCTTCCATGATGGCAATTCTCAGAGTGCTCGCCCTTCCTGACACTTGCAGGACTGGAAGCGCTTCGAAAACTTCCATGATGGAAATCCTCAAAGTACTCACCCTTCCTGGAGCTCGCAGAACTGGAAACACTTCGAAAGCTGCCATGGCAATCCTCGAAAACCTCGCCCTCTTGTCCTCTAAAGCTTCCCGGGCTTTCGAAATCCTGGTAGACTTCACCGACATCGCATTSCACTCTCGATTCAAGAATGTTTTCCATTGCGCCATTGTCATCTTGGTGAATGCGGGATCCCCGAAGAGGTGTAATGACGGCTGTCGAAGCATGGGAAGCACAGCCCCACGATGTGGTTCTCTTATGGCGCTTCGGTTTTGGTTCTGCACATTCACAGTTTTCAAATTCAGTAGTCTCAAACAGGTAGCTAAATTTAACGAAACTTCTCTCCAACAAKTTTACAACTACTAGAAATGCGAATCCACACCAGGGTCGAATCTGAAACCGTAGCACATTTAGCAGTGTTTTTAGCAGCTAGCGAAATTTCCGAAAATCACAGTCGGGCCACGGTTTCAAACCTTGAGGAGCTTCATGACGTTGCGGTGGCGCCATGGGGAGCTTCGGTGGCCCAGAAGRCTTTGCCGAAGATCCCCACATCCACTTGAACAACCACGCCGTCGAGCTTCTCTTCTTCCTTGCGTGCTCCACCAATGCAACAGCCTTATTAGAACCCCCTTCCTGATTTGGAACCMCATTTGWTATAACAAGTTTCCGTGGCTCCAAGCTCTTYGCGAATTTCTGGTGCTGTGACACGATGAGATTGTTCAYGGCTTGTAACCCTTTCTGCTGTACGAGATTCCTCCCCACCACAACTTCGTGCGTATTACTGATTCCCAATGTCYGAAACAGCTTCTCTTTGCGCGACTCTTTGCTGAAGCGAGGCGATAAGGGTAAGGGCGTCAACGGCGTCTTGTGCACATCCATTGCTTCGCGCGCCGTCACCCGCAACGATCCACCCAGCACCACTGCGTCCTCGTCCAATCGAAGATGTCCAAAAACTCTGTAAGAATCCCTTGGAAGCAGCAATTCCCCTGTTTTGGTGCTTTCTGAGGGACGCGCGGGTAGCGCTCTCGGGGGGTTGTTCTCGATGATTTTCTCCACATGCGACCACGAGCGCGACGACTGGCAGCTCCGTCGCGACGAGAGCACGCTGRCGTTATCGACGCGGCGGAGCCCAGCTTCGGACAATTGCTTCCTGTGTCTGCAGAGGCGACGCATCTCCTCCGCGCACACTCTCKTGGWGCCYAATCCYTCCCCGAGGAGAATTTCGCGACCCACGGCAGAGAGCTTCTTCGACCGTATGGGCGCGTTGGCRTCGGCGTCATCGTCCTGATTCAAACCTGCAGGCGCGAGCTCCACGGGCATGCGCTTCGTCCGGCGTCGCGACTCAGCTCCTCGYGGCGTCAGTTTGGGCTCTTCTGCTGCAGTTTCCCCTTTGGAAGAATTCGAATCCTCGTCTGCTGTCTGCAATTTGGGAGAGTCCACTAYAGCAGCAAGCTCACAATCTAAGGATGGTTTTGCAGTTCCTAAGGGCGGCTTTACAATTTCAGACGGCGCGTCTTCGAAGGCTGGTTTCGCAATTTCGTTCCTGGTTTCGGGAAACTCCACGGGCTGATCCTCCGCGAACTCTTGCGGCGACTGCGGCGACTGCGGCGACTTCGATTGATCGCCTCCAGCACCCGCTTGCCACGGCAAAGCAAAACCCATCGCCGGAACCTGCAGCAATGCATGCACGATCGATCCAATTCAGGTGATCTCTCAACACAGATGCACATGCAGATGCAGAGCTCTTGCAGCAGGAATCGGGAGGCTCGTCAATACTATCATACCCTCAATTTCAAGCATCGTGAATGAATACGTTTCTTTGCAAATGCTTCTAGCATGTAGTTCCAAAATCCCAGAATGCCCAGGCGTTCTATCTATTCTGGAACTTCGGCCATGCAGTATCTGTTCATGCCGCAAGAGACTTACAACGAAAGACTACTCAAGGTTTGATAAAATGCGCACACACCTGATCCATTTTGGAAAGGAGAGTGGAGGAGAGATCCACCGCCGAGGTCCACCAGTTTCTGTTGCGAGAGCGCCATGACAGTCCCTGCGCTTCTTTGCAATTCCCTTCCACCATAGCCTCTTCTTCCAAAAAGAGGTAAATAAAACACATACCTACATTTGATTGGCCCAGAGTTTCCTATGGCTCATGATTCTTTGACTCTTTATCCACAAACCACCCACATTTTGGAAATATTTGTAAATTCAATAGTGAATCTTCATTTATATCTAAATACACCACTTCATATCTAACTTTTTTCTCTTTAAGACAAGCCCACGTTCAAGTGACTCTTTACAATCCTAAGTCCAAAAATATTTGTGTTCTAAAATGGATTTTGGTTTGCCAAAAAAATTAAAGGGTTAAATTGTACACCTCTTTTTAGCACTTTGAAAATGCATACTCTCACCAATATTCATGTTGAGCAAGGGCCGGGGTGAAATGCCCCCCTCATTGCCCTTTTTTTTATCCTCGGGGAAAACGCTGGAATTATTTTATCTGCCATGTATGATTTTTTTTTGCAAATCTTGAATTCATATTTGCAATCCGAGGCCCCAAATTAACTAAGAGAGGTAAAGAAATACTAAATTGACGCGGCACAAAATAGGGGGCAATTTTTACATTTACCTTGTGACAGGGGCAATGAGGGGGTCAGTTCACCCTGGCTGTCGAGAGCGAGGGGGTCACGGTTCACCCTACATAACATTCTTAACCAGGTGTTGTACCTCCCCCCAAGTGGAGGTATAATCCTCCCCTATATACCTGGGGGAGGATTTTAGTTATAATAGAAGTAATTTCATCGGCTGGCTTGGTTGTGAGAGGTGGAGGTATAATCCTCCGCAATATACTTGGGGGAGGATTTTAGTTATAAGAGAAGTAATTTCATTAGCTTGCTTGGTTGTGAGAGAGTGGGCTGTGAGACTGAAGTGTCCTGATTGGTTGCTGGGGGGCCAGATTTTGAGGGAGCAAAAGGGACCCCACAGTGAAGGTTAAGATTGTTATGACTAGCAGAAATCCAACCTTCACATACTGTACGGTATGTATCCCCCCTTTTTGTTACTGCCTGTATTGCATGGGGGACGACCATCTCCCCCCCCTTGGTGTCCTTGTCCGTTCATTATTACGTTCCCGGGGCAGGCGAGTCTTCCTCTGCTCCGTAGCTTTCCGTCAGTCGTCTCTTTTGTCACGTTGCCACCACAAAGCGGCCGGTCTTCTGGAAGAAATAGAATACAAAAGTCCAAACAACCAGTCGCAGCCGGCAAGTCCACGGAGTCATCAGGCAGTCACCCCCCCTTCCCTTCCCTTCCCGTTCCTTTCCTGTACAGTACAGTACTGTATGTATGCCCCCTGCCCATGGGATTTTTCTTTCCATTTATTTTGGGCAGAGCAAAAAAGCGACCTTTGGTTTGGTGACATTGTTTTTTCTTTTCTCTAATTTTTTTGCACGCAAATGAAGTGGAATTTCACTCCATTTCATTGCATTGGTGATGTACATCATTGACATCAATATGAATGGATGAAACATGATTGTCTTTCAAATTCAATTCAAGATTCCGAAAGAATGAATGAAAATTCATTAAAAAAAAGAGAGAGATATTAGATTTAATCGTAGAGTTCATTGTGTGTTTGTGAATGAGTGTCAGACAAAGGTTTCACTAAGAACAGTACAAAAGAAACATAACACCAAACTCCATCAACCTCCAGTTTGGGTGCTTCAAGGAGGTTGGTTGTGTGTTTTTCCCAAACAATTCGGCTCGTGGTCCAGCATTGCACACATTTTACAATGAACTCTATTTTTATTTAGTTGTCGTAAAAAAAATAAGGTAGGAGGCTCATAAATAGCTTATCTAAGGATTGATTTGCCTTTTTCATGTATTTCTTTTTATGGGAATATTTTTAGCTTATTTTTCAAACAAAGAGAAATAGATTCTGATTGAAACACAAGTCGTGTCGTATTTTTTGAAGCATTTTGGAATTATTTATGAATTTTCAAACAAGATTAATCATAGGTCCCTATTTTTGACCCTAGGTCTTTTATAAATTGTTCACTTGCAACTTTTAGAGAGAAGCAAAGAGAATGATTGGCTCTTGCAATGAATTACGTTTTTTTATCAATCCATTCAATGACTATAGAAGGTCCATTTAAAGACCATCTCATGTCCATTTCAAAAGAGTCTACATGGGTGGTTCTAAATGCCCGCTCGCTTTGAGAGCCTCCTAAAGTAAAAACACCCATTAGCGTTCATGTTCCCATTCTTGTACCATAGACTACACCTAATTGCGTCCATTGACTGTAGTTAATGTGTTGTCCAAACACTTGATTGTGATTCGCTGACACATATGAATGACACTTACTTAATTTTGATTTGTTGATTGTTGATTTGGTAGTGTTCAAATTTAGGTACATTTGTAGGACAGCTTCAATGGTCTAGTGAGGTGGCACTTCAAAAATCATAGAAATTACATACTATATATATATATATTCATGATTTTCATTCGCTTATACTACAAAAACATTATTTTTAGAGAAAAAATGCCTTCGGGTATGCTAAATTGTTTACATGGACGGTTATGGGTGCTTTCACCTTACCTTACATAGCAATTCAGCACTTTCATCCACTGCAAATGCGAGAGTAAGCTTATTGATATGATTGCCTAAATTTCTCGCAGAAAGAAATTTGTATCACTTCTGCTCAAAACAATGCTCCAGAAAACAAAACACTGGGCCCCAAATGGAGATGACTGACGCCAAGCTGGACAGAAATTTGTACGGCAGCACGCACAGTAGAAAATTTGCAACTAAGTTATTGCTCGTCCGTCGTCAACGTTCCAGTTCCAGGACGTTAAATCCTCCATTCGAAGTGGGCCCAGCAGGCTTTTATCCCGGATAAAAATGCTGGAATCTTTTATTTTTCAGATGATTTTTTTTTTTGCAAATTCTGAATTCATATTTGCAATCAGAGTCCCCAAATGAGCTAGGTGAGGCCAAGACCGTACCCTAGACATGGCTCAAAATAGGGGGCTTTTTTTACTTCTACCTCCGGTGAATTCAAAAATTACCCTTCTGGGCCCACTTTGAATGGAGGATTCAATGTTCCAGTTCCAGTGCTTGCTTGAAGTGCAGTGCACCTCATGCTGAATTTTTGAGTGCACATCCATGTATGATCAGGTATACTATTTACTATACAGAGTTGATGGCAGTTATTAATTTACTTGTAGCTCTCATGCCTATTAATCTGGTCATCTTGCTCAAATACCTCCTTCTTCAGACAGTCTGATTATTTATTTATTTTTTCTTTCTCTTGAAACACATGGACACTTTCCATTGAAGACAGTCGGATTTTGATGCAACTGTATCAATGGAGGCTTATGGGATTGATTGAGGCTCACAATAGGCTGAAAAGTTAATTCATTGTTAAAGGAATTGGAAAGGACCTGGGGAAGGAAGGGCCAGTCGGAGGATTATTGACCCCCGCTCTTATTGCCCCCTTTTTTTTTACCCCTAGAAAAAAACACTGGATTTTCTTATTATTTCCCACATATCATAGATTTTGCAAACTCTGAATTCACATTTGCAATCAGAGACGGACCCAAATTAGCTAGGGGAGGTGAAGAAATACAAATCGATGAGGCACAGGGGGGGCAATATTTACAAATACCTTTTGAAGGGGCAATAAGAGTGGGGTCAATCCTCCCTGGCCCTGTGGAAGAGGGTGGAAGAAAGATTGAAAGGCAGTTTTTTTTCTCTATCAATGGAATCTGTCCATGTTTCAAGAAGCCAAAAAATAAAAATAAAAGGACAGGGAGCAGGTGTGGCCTTACTTAAATTTGGGCCTGGATTTGGAGCATCTTTGGAACTTTGGGAAACAGTTTGTGGTGACTCACAATCTTTTTAATCCATGAATTTTTCATTCCTCGATCGCATATTTCATCTTGAATAGGAGGCTCATAAACCGCTCATCTAAGGGTTGGTCCACCTTTTTCATGTATAACCTTTGATGGGAGTATTTTTAGCTTATTTTTCAAACAAAGAGAAAATAGATCTTAATTGTAATAGTGTAATACAAGTTGTTTCGTATTTTTTGAAGCATCTTTAAATAACTTATGAATTTTCAAACAAGATAAGTCATGGGTCCTATTTATGACCCCAGGCCTTCCATAAACTCTTCACTTGCAACTTCTAGAGAGAAATGGGGAAAGCAAAGAGATTAATTGACTCTTGCAATAAATAATATTTTTTTATTGATGCATTCAATGACTATAGAAGGTCCATTTAAAGACCATCTCACGTCCATTTCAAATAAGTCTATATGAGCGTTTCTAAATGCCCGCTTGCTTTCAGAGCCTCCTACCTTTCAGAGTCATTAGATGAAAAGGATGTAAAATTAATGTTTCCAACTTTTGAAAACATCCAACAAATTGCCCGGTTATCATCTTTGGGATTCCGTCTAAACATCATCAAATGAATAATGGTAAGTCTTCATTTATTTTCAGAGCAACAAATTTCAATTCAAAGTTCTTTTTGTACATAATAAGTACACTCAAAATATGCTTTTCATTCTACTTGTTTTTTATGAACAAATAATGTATGGTGGAAGCACCTAAAATTGTCAATATAAACAATTGAGCATAGTTGGAGCCAACTTTTCGTAAAAATAATATTTTTATAGTATTAGCAAGTGAAAATCATGAAAAATAAAAATAAAATAGATTTTTTGGATGTGGTATGTAATTTCTACGATTTTTCAAAGTGTCGACTCCCTAGACTGTTGAAACTATCTTAATTTGAAATTTGCAAAATCAATATTCAACAAATCAAAGCTAAGCATTTGAAGAACATTAATGAAAGTATAGGGACACATTTACAGGTAGTCATAACATTCTTAACCAACGTTGGGGGGAGGTCCCTTTTGCTTTGCCAGCCCCCAGCGTTAAAACTTCCGAAACTCTATTTTATTTTCCCCCCACAACCACTCATAGTCTCTGAGGTTCTGACAAAGGTGGGCAAAAACAACATTGAACCAACCAATTGCAATTGTTACATTATAACTAAATCCCTCCCTAGGCATCCGGGGAGGGATTATTCTTCTTCCAATGGGGAAGTGAATAAGCCAGTGAACAATGTTATGGTGTAAAGTATAAGAATGGGAACAAGGACGCTTTTGGGTGTTTCTATTGTAGTGTGGGTGATATCCTTTTCAAGGATAGTGATTACTACCCACTCACTTAACAATTAAAAAACATTTGATGTTTGAACCTGATCAAACTTCTTTAGATTTCTACATTAAAAGACACATTTCAAAATTTTGTTAATTTTCACGTGGAGTCATATCTGTCTAAAACTTAATCCCATTTTTTCATAATAAAAAACATCTAATTGAATTTAACATGTTTTTTAAAATAATTTTCTTTGTGAAAATTATAGTAATTACAAAAGGTGTAAAATAATATGAATTCTTTGAATTTAAATGGAAATAAATTAGATGTTTTTGGAGGCTTCCAAAAGATTATTTGAAGGGTCTAAATATCCAAAGGGCCGAAAATGAGTCAACCTACCTTATTTTTGAATCGGATAGGTCTAAATATCCAAAGGGCCGAAAATGAGTCAACTTACCTTATTTTTGGATCCGATGGAAGACAATAGGTCAACCTCCCTGATGTAGAGTTTGTCCAACAGACTTCTACGTCTTTTGCAAATGCATGTCACTACTACGACTGTGCAATTGTATAGCACCAACAAAGCTGCAGTTGCAAACTTATAAGTCGCCTACTGAAATTCTCTTTCTCAATACGTTTTATGTGAATGCATAATTGTGATATGAGCCGCATCCATTGTTGTTCTCACACTAAACGTCGATGAGGTAGGCATTGSGCAACACACATAAAAACGGACACCWAYGTWGTCCCGGAAGCAACCCCATGTCCAGGAAGATTCTATAGCCATAAAAATGAGAAAAGAAGATAAGTGCTGCGGTTCTTTACTGACAGCAGAGAAAATACAGCAGGTGTCGCCTCATGTTCAATGATTTACACTATGATACCAATGAGCCACACCATTGAAGAGCACAATCCTCTCCGACGGGTGTCCACAGTAATAGTATAGAAGTCTGGCAATATCCAATTGCCTGAATTCCAGAAGGCCTGAATAAGGTTTTAGGGTATCCCAACAACTAGGACTGTGCCTCATTCAAGGTATCCCACCCTACCACATAATTTTGAAGAAACAAACTGCCATTCTGATCAAATCTTACCCCTATGATGCACTGCGRCCTTCAAAGGCGTTCAACTGCTCGAGCGTCAATCCTCTTGTCCTGGCTTGAAGGTGTCGAGGCAATTGGTCCTCCATACCAGGCTTCACAGTCAGGGTGGCAATTTCCGTGTTGTATAGCTTGTAATACACTGCCGCAATCCTTCTCCTCCAGTCCCGGGCCAAGTCATTATCCAGTTTGTGCTCGGGAGTGGTCAGCAGATACTCATCCAACCCCCCTGCCTTGTCAATGCAACGCAGAGCATGCATGGTAATGCTCACTCTGATGTACCGATCCAATCCTAAGCTAAAAATCCGTTTCGTTTGCACATTAGGTTTCCATGTCCGGCGTGATCTGCAGTCCCCCGAATGACACAAATTGCTTAAAATCAAAACCTAGAGGAGACTACTGTAACCACTAAAATTTGCATAGTCTTGGATTTCGAGAGGTGAAATTTGCGATGAACACGAAAAGAAAAACAAGCAAGAGGAGAACTCACTTATTGCCACCGTCTTCACTGACTTGGTTGCCAAATTGAATGTGGCGACCTGCGTACAAGCCCCGCTTCGCACGCCCCATCACCACTCTGGCTGCAGACATCTTGACGAGAGCCTAGTGCACAATGCTGCAAAGAATTTCGGAGCGTCCTGCAAAACCCTCCACCATCGCCCGAACTTGCAAACCCTAAACCCTCAGTCATTCGGAGTWGGAGACCCGGGTTAACTCAATTAATACCCTGCTATACCCTGTGTAATGATACTGAAAACTACACCCGGCTCAAACCCTGCTCATACCTCGGGCGGGTGGCTTGACGTGAGATTGAGGGGAAGAATGGAATGAAAGTGAAGGTTTGATGTTACCCCTAAGACTCTCCAAAGTCCATTTTTTGGATGATAAATGGAGGACTTAACGACGATCTCTTATCCAATTAATTTTTTCATTCATTCATCTAATGTGATGCTTGAATCTTGAAAAGACGCTAACCTCCTTTTTTTGACCAATTTATTGAAATTAAGGTAAATTATTGATATATAACCCTACTAAAACCCTGCTAAAACCTTGGGCTAATGGCTTGGCATAAAATTGAAGGAAAGAATGGAATAAAAATGAGTTCTAGTGTTATTAACCCTTAAAGGATGACAAGGACGTTTTGGGTCCTTTGGATGACAGAAATCAATTGCACAAAAAGGTATTTTACATCCGTTTTTTAGGATACATGTGAAAGCAGAGATGCGCTTTGACATGGGAAGCAAGCACTAGTAGAAAAAAAGTGACCAGAACAACAAAAATCCAACATAGAAGTCTTGATTTGTTTTGCTAAAAAGGTCGAGTTGACTTGGACATTATCTAACATGAAATTGTTAATTGTTTTGTTAATGTTTTTGTTAATTTGGTCTAATTTTTATTATATTTATTTTTTATAATAATTGTTTTTAAAATATGATTTAAAAAAAAAAAAACATGGCAATCCGCCGCACATGTAGTCCACATACAAAGCCCCGCCACACGGGCAAACCACTTAAGAAGTCCCGCCACACAGGCAGGCACCGCCATGAGGGTTGGAATCTCGGACCTCATTATTGAGGTCCAGAGCTCTACACCATTAACCCCTAAAGGACCAAACTGCGTTTTTTTGGCAACATAGCGATTTTGGGCAGCTCACTACGAATAGAGTTTTCATTATTTTCTTTGAAATTTTTACACAACATGTGTCTGATGAGTAGCTTTAAGGCCCAACAATTTTCATAACATTTGACTACACTGTTAAAAAGTTATTGCATGATATGTGATTTTCAGTGGTCGGCGGGCAGCCCGGGTAGGTCTGAAAAAATGACTTTTTTCAGAAATAAAAATTTGAAAATGATTATCTACAATTATATGTACATGAGAAGCTTTAAATTACAGCGATCATGCCCGTACTTCCGCTGTTTCTCCAAGTGGCGAGCAGAGCAGCTCCCAGCCACACGCCACCGCCATCGCCATCTCTATTCCCATTCCCACCAAACAAACCCTAAAATATCCGCATCAGCCCAATTCCTCCTCCGAATCCGATTTCTCGGTCGCATTCTATTCAATTTCATATCATTCAAGAACGCCATCTCTGCCATCGGCCATGGCGGAGGATCTCGTGGACCTCGTCATCCTCGGCGCGTCCGGCTTCACAGGAAAATACGTTCTCCGGGAACTTCTCAAATTCGCCACTTCCTCGCCCCATTCCGCYCAGCCTCGGAAGATCGCCATCGCCGGCCGCTCCAAGAAGAAGCTGGCCGCGGCTTTGACATGGGCGTCGCGCGACCTGGATTCCATTGCCTCCATTCCGATCTACGAAGCGGACATTAGTAGCGTGGAATCGCTTGTTAGTCTTTGCAAGAAGACCAAGGTACTGGTCAGCTGTGTTGGACCGTATCGGAAGTATGGACGACCCGTGGTGGAAGCCTGTGTGGAGGCGGGAGTGGATTACCTGGATATCACGGGGGAGCCGGAGTTTATGGAGGAGATGGAGTTTCTGTATCATGAAAAAGCCTTGCAGACGGGTGGGTGGAACTACAATTGCCATTGTCCCTACTGATTGAACTACACTTGCCATTGTCGTTTGCTGATTTTGTGGCAGTGTAATGCACTTATTGCTGATGAAAGAGTTCTCGTATTTCTTAGGTCTAATACTGCATTATCTTTGGTCTAATACTCATTATCTTTGGTTTAATACTGSATTATCTTTTKCTGATTTTGTGGTAGTGTAATGCACTTGTAGTTGATGGAAGAGCTTTGACTTTTGTTAGGTACAACTGCATTATCTTGTGACTGATTTTTGTGGCGATGAAGTGCACGTATGGTTGATGAAGGAGTTTTGGCATTTTTAGGAATAAAACTGTATTTCGTTTTGACTGTTTTTGTGGTGATGAAATGCACTTACAGTTGATGAAGGAGTTTTGGCCTTTTTAGTGATAAATCTGGATTATCTTTGGGCTGATTTTTGTCGCGATGAAATGCACTCATAATTGATGAAATTGATGAAGGAGTTATGGATCCTTAGGTTTTCGGAAGTTCAACAGAATTTCATTTGGTTGTTGTCATCCAAGGACTACTCTAGGATTATCCCAAATCCAAGTCATTGCCTAAAATCAACGTAGGTCAAAGTAAATTGTCGATAAAGCTGTTAGATCCCTAATTTGTTGATAGAAAGATGTTTGGAAGCAATGAAAATGACTGAATAACTTCTGAAACCTTCTTTAAAACGGATTAAGCAGAGCAGAAATCGGGGTTGTGGATCATGAATGAAGTCATTTTTGAACAACAGAACAAATTGGATCAATAGTCCATATTTGACAAATTAGTATAGAATTGAATTTGAGTTAGAGAATGTGTTAGTAAGGGAATGTTAGCTATTGTGACTTTGGTTTTCGGGGTGGTGATGAGATGAGATTCATGATGTCGTGCAGGTTCATTGGTGGTGAGCGCGTGTGGCTATGATTCAATCCCAGCGGAGTTTGGGATCATTCACAATACGCAGCAGTGGGAGTCTCCTTCTGTTCCCAACAGTGTGGACTCATATCTTGTGCTTGAAACTACTGGCAAAAGCTCGAAAGGGAACATAGGAACCTGGGAGTCTTTAGTTCTCGGCGTTGCTAACGAGACTAATCTTCAGAAATTGAGAAAATCAAGACCCCGTCGCTCGCGCCCTCAGGTAGTTTATTCAATTTCATTTGTAGTATCTCTGTGATTTGATCGTCTTTGGTTGTTTTGTATAGTAAGGTAGTCATCCTATCACCAACACTTGTCAGCCATCTATGACTTGTATAGCTGGGCTGCCTTTTGTGCATTGAACACATTTAGAATCTCTCGGTATTACTACTGCACGCGCAACACCCCCAAAATCTCAAACTCCTTTTAATGAATGACCTAATCAGGTAGGTTTCTGCTTTTGAACTCTAAAACTCTAATTTCTGGTTGTTCAATTACAATTTCGTTTAAGAAAAAAAMATATCTGTGATTTGATCGKSTTCGAATTTTCATAGCTTTTGGATACTGAGGTAGCTCAMCCTATCACCAACATTTTAAGTTATCTATGGCATTGATAGCTGGGCTGCCTTGCATCTTGAACRGATGTCGATACTACAGCAGGTGATGCARCTTGRAATTCCAAGCTTCTTTTAATGATTKAACYTAGTTCTCGGCAACTGCTCAAAGAATACGAAATGACTGATGTTTTCTTATGTTCTGGTGATGTGGATTTTCTGAAGGTCTCATGCTCCTTGTGAAACATCGCATGTCGATAGTTTGTGAAAGGTGATGAAAATCATCATAAATTTGAGGGTCCTTGTTTATGACTATCATCTCTGCATTCACTGGTTGAGATTGTTGCAATAATTCGTTTTTTTAATTGTGCTGCCTCGTTTTGTTCAATGTTGACTCTATACTAGTCCAAGTAGAAAGGGTGCTTACATGACTCCTGTTTGACATGCTCAAATTATTCGAGATAACAAGGTTTCAATCTATTACTTCGAGTAGATTGGACACTTTGTTACCCCAAAGGCAGTGGATTATTTTTTGCCGAACTTCTCACCTCATGATGCTGGTTCAAACATTATGCTTGGATCTTCGCAATCTTAAGTGGTCCTTAGCCATATGAAGCATTGTAACCCCAACCATCGTTTCCTTCTGCTGTAGATTCARGGWGGCTCATTGAAGAAACCAGGGTTGATTCACTGGGAGGAAAATGCTGGTGGATGGGCAATACGGCTTCCGTCAGCTGATGCCACGGTAGTACGTCGCACTCACGCCACCATGACTGACAATCCCAATGGGCTTTCTAAAGCAGGAGAAGATCCCTCCGATGAGAAAGCCTGGAGGTCAACCGAGATACCTGGTCGCAACTGAGGGATGGCAGAAGATGCAGGACATGTAGAGAAAACGGCCTGCACACGCCATTAAAGAGCAGTTGTCGTGCTCTCTTCATGACATTGATGCTCTCCTGCTGGGGCCTTTCACAATATATAGACTCCATGGTCCCTACTCTTTCCTTCACACCATTTGAGCTGCTCTATTCAACATCAGAAGCCAGTTCGATCAGCTCATACATTCTGGTGTCACGCCTGCGTAAGAAGAGGATTGCGCAGTTTTCTTCTGAGTTTCGCATTTTTTACACATACTTCCCCATTTCTCTCTCTCTTGTTTTGATTTTTTTTCTGCAATGGCGAGAGCAGCGTATGCCATGTTGGCGTTTGTCACCTTCACATGCTACGTCCTGGTCGTTTCGGCCTCCATGGAAGAGGTATGACTTATCCACAAGCTTGCATTCACTTTCATGTATTAAAATTTGGTCATGTTCTAGTTCCTGCAATATATTTTCATGTTTCGAATTTTTTTCTTTTGATTTTTTGGTCTCACTTTGTGTTGTTATGATCAACCTTGCTGGCACCTTTCAAGAACGCTCAAGAAAAGACCTACACCACACCCATTCCGCCAGCCGAAGCCCCCAAATGTGTCCCACCACTACCACCTCCTTCATCTCCTGGGTCATGCTCGTAAGTTCCAACTCACATGTCAAGTTWTTCACAAATTTATTGATTCCTTTTTAACTTAAAGCCTAAACAGGCAATGCCGTTTTATCTGAAGCCAGGACTATATATATGTCTAGCGCAGAATACTAATATGCCATTTGTTTGTTATGCTACCGGTGTAAAGAGGCTACACATCATGTTTCATGTTTTTTAGATTCTGGTCTAAGTATGAACTCCACTTGCTTGTCATACGACCTGTGTAAAGTTCGAGGCGTTGTATCATGATTTTGCAGATCCTGGGCGAAGACCCTTCCTTCCAAGCTTCCGGACCTCGTGTCGTTCTTCACCCCCATCCTGAGTATTTTCTCCAGCGGCGGGGGGAGCTCCAGCATCGACGCCATCACCAGCATTTTTGGCTCCAAAATCACGCTGCATCAAGGCCTGACCCAGAGCGGGACAGATGGCTACAGTGCTTTGCTGCGTCAAGGATCCGCTGCTATTCTAAACTCGTACACTGTGCGTGACTTCCCTTACAGGCCCGTCCAAGTCAAATCTGCCTTCCGAAGTGCTCTGGTGTCCCAGCAAGCGGCTTTTGTTATGGCCACCAAATTCGAGAATGCCAACCTCGGCTCTGGAGCTCGGCACTAGAAGCTCCTCTCTCTCTCTCTTTCTCTCTCTTTCTCTCTCACCAGGAGCTTCAACCAAGACCATCGAACTGCTCGACTCGGAATTCTTTGTACTGTACAAACTGATCGTTTCGTTTCGATACCCATCCATTTTGGTAGGTACCATCCATTTTGGCGCATTTCGGGCATCCAATTCCATCAGGCAGCGTTCTGCACCAACTTGTGACGCTGGTTTATTTCACTTCATGGTAGGAATAATAAGACCTTGCATTGCGTTGCGTTGGTAGAGAGGCTCGCCATTGAAGCCAGTCTGCCAATAAGTTTAGCTAGTTGTGGCATATTCGCTGTTGTGGATTAGCCAGCTTTTTTTTTTTTTTTTCTTTTTTTTTTTCTTCTGATTCTTCGTAGAGATTAGATTAGATCAATTTCTTTCACTGCAGTTGTTTCTCGTAGACGTGGCTGTTTTTTTTTCATGGCAGCAGTGGCCTGTTATAATAATAATAATAATACAGGAGCAACATCCTGACCATGTTTCTTTCTCACTACATCAATGTTCAAATCAGTACACTTGGTKGACAAGATCTGTACACTGTTCTGAAACGATAATATACGGGTCCTTTGTGGGAATGGTGTTGCTATGAAAGGGTATACAACTACGGTAGACTGAATGTAAGGGAAATGTAAACGGTTTTCCTTGACTTTCAGTTGTTTTAACTTCAGCTTTTTTTCAGTGATTTTCGTTACAAGGTAGGAGGTCCATAAAGTGATCATCTATGCACTGAAACTGAATTCTGGGGAGGTAAAACATCTTGGAATATTTTTTAGTAAATTTTCGTTGAAAGACAAGAGGAAATGACATGTGACCCAAGTTGTTTCATATTTTTTGGAGCTTTGTTGAATTAGTTATGATATTTTGTAGTTGAAATGCCATAGGGCTCTAAAAGCGACCACCTCCTAGAATGTATACAAATTGTACATTTTTGTACATTGAAGAAAACAAAATGTACCTTTGTTTCTTGTTCGGTTCAAAATGCCCAATCGGAGTTCGAGCCTCCTACCTTAACAATGCAATTTTAGTCAATCACAGTTGCATTTCAAGAGGATTTGACCGCAATTAAATAATCATTCATTTTCAAAATCAGATTTTTGATGCTAAAACTAGATTTTAAAAAGAATGTTAAAAAATATAAACTATTAAAAACAATAACTCAATAAGGTTTAATTTAACATTCATGTGAAGTTGACTTTACACAAATGCCATGAATTTATCTCAAAAAGATACCAAAATTCTTCATGACTCCTCCATCCTTGTGAACACTTAAACCTTGATCCTTGTGAATATTTAAACCTTGAAAATTAAGGGACAAATGGACTTCTAAATAGAATTCACATGTATTCAAAATTCATTATGTAAAATTGTGCATCCAAATGTATAGCATTACAGCTTTTGATGAAACTAGAAGCTACATAACAAGAGGCTCTACTCCTATAGCACTACACTAATAATGATATTTAGTGATATGTTAGTAATAGTGTTACTTGAACTTTTACCACACCCACTCTAAATTTCAAATAGTTCACATTTAGAATTGTGTTCACCACCCCTTAATTCATATGTTTAGTTTTATATTTTTTTCATTGCAATTTGATGAAATAATATGTAACACTAAAAGTAATTTTGTAAGAAAAATTTATTCCATAGTTGACAAATAGTGTCTACGTTGACATTTGGTGTTGTAACACTAACATGATTGTTGACATTTAGTGTTGTGCTTCGTAATTAGTGTTGTCAACACTAAATACCATTATTAGTGTAGCTACTCAGACTTCCTCTCGGTAGCCTCTATCATTACATAACCTCCTCCCTTCAATTCAAAGCCAAAAGTGAATCATATACACTAGCCCTGTGTTCCCATGCGCCCCTACTTTAAACTCAATCTTTGACAATTGTTGTGCAATTCTTGCAACTTTCGTTCCTTTGCATCTTGATCATGCACACCAAATTTCAACTACAAAAAACAAAAGCAAAAAAATGGTGAGTTTTTTTATGAAATTTTATGAAATTAGCCCTTTTTATAAATCATATACACTAGCCCATTTTATGAAATTTAATATAAATTTCATGATATTTCCTGATAATTAATTAAGAGCAAAAAATGATGAATTTTCAATATCCAATTGCATGTATGTGTTGGAATTGTCATAAGTGCATCGATCTTTCTTTTTACAAAAAATTGAATTTTCAAAAATCCAATTGCATGTACATGTTGGAGTTGTCATAAGTGCATCGATTTTTCCTTTCAGGCAAAATTGCAAGAAAGTTTTTGAATTCATTCTACAAAGAGTTCAATGCCAAGGTGTCTTGTGCCCAAATTATATAAAACAAATGTCAATGTATTGCACTAGATCTTTATATTTGACCCCCATACTACAACTAGAAATGTACCTTTGAGAATAATTAGTTTATCCAAATCTAGCTACAACACTTAGAAATTCATTTTATAGAATTAGGTATGAGACACCTTGGCATTGAACTCTTTGTAGAGTGAATTCGAAAACTATCTTGCAATTTTGCCTAATAGGATAGATGCACTTGTGGACAATTCCGAGATGACTACATCCATACCTTAGTATATAGCCTACTAGACTAGTTTCACTTGGTAAAAACTTAATTCAATTGGTTGCCATCTAAGGTAGTCTACGCTTAAAGCGCCCATGCTCTAAAAGCAATCATGATACAAAAGTACATTTTGCTTTTCTCAATGTACCAACAATGTACATTTCAGGAGGTGGTTACTTTTAGTGACCACTGCATTACAACATCAAAAATTTATAACTAATTCCTTGAAGGTCCGAAAAATTTAAAACAACTTCGGTTAGATGTCAATTCCTTTTTCCTTCCTACAAAAATTTACTGAAAATTTATTCGAGGAGTTTAGCTTCCTTGAAAATGCAATCAGCTCTTAACCACTCATCGCCAAAGTTCCAACTATGCTTAAAAGCATCCTCCCTTTGCAAGTGTTAAAAATCTAACTTTCAGTTAGTTATGAAGATCTTAACCGTACAATATTGTATTGTGCATGTTGTTGATGGTGTGGAACAAATTTGGGGTCATTTGACCGCATAGATTGAAAGATTATAATGTTTTAGTTTTGGAAAAAGGTGCTGAAATTTTCTGAAAATCACATTTGGAGGTGAAATTCGATTTCTAAACCAACTCGAATGAAAAAACTTTAAACCACAAAGTGATTCCAAACCAAAATATAAACACTTTGGTGAAAAAAAATATCATAAAGTACAGAGTTGTAAGGATTCATGCGCATAACACCGCCGCGACCCAAATGCGTCCGGTGCTGAGCAACGAGGACCCCAGTGCTAGTGTCTTGGTACCTCAGGATTCCAGCCTTGTCTATATTTGCGAGCAAGAAATGGTGAGGTAGAAACTCCAGTTTCAAGGGTTGAATGTGGTCCTGCACAAATTTGAAACCCGTCAGCTCAAGCTTTTTCCCGTATGAATATGACTGAGCAGCACGGTGATTCACCTTCGATTTGAGTAAAGGAGCATGCCTCTCTAGCATATCAAAGACTAGTTTCCTATTGCATGTTATTAAGATATGAATTAACATACCCGCATGCAATGAAGCTCCACACCTCTCCTGTCATAGATGAAGACATATCTGCCCAATCCAGACAAATGTTTAAGATAAGAGCTCCTTTAACCAGACATCTTGCCCTATGTCTCACTAGACAATCAGTGAAGTCATTGCAAACTCTGAAGGTATCACGGAGATGATAAACCCTTGAGAAATTTCAGGAAGAGCAACAATGCAAGAGAGATTCGCATGTATGAGTTCTCCTAGAAGACGATAAACGGAAAACAAAGTGAAATTAAACGTACTTCTTCTGCGCCACGGCAAAAAAGGTCTCATTGTGCAAGAATTTCACGTCCCGCGTAGTCTCTCGCACCTGAAGTGAAACAATGTCTGATGTCAACACTCTGGGAAAACTTACCAAAAAATTTGCTATTCAACCAAAATTTTAGCACAAACATTGAAGTCCAGAATGTCCAACATACTTACAAGCTTAACTATCTAGGTTATACCACAACTAGGTCATTTAGTCCTGTTTGTGATCGCTAGGGCGATTCTGCTTGGAATAACTCGGTTCCTTAGGTCATTTATACTATTAAAAAATAATGAAAGCAACCCATCACTCTTTCTAATTCCAATGTTGATCACTGCCATGCATGGTCCTATGCGCAAGCTAGTTACCTACAGTGCAATTGCACTAGTCATGAACGGGTAAGAAAATTTTCGCAATAATGACCTGAAATTCCATCATCAGCCGTGACTTTTTCCAGTCCATCATTGCAAGGTGTCCTTTGCGTCCACCAAGAAGCATAAACACTCCATTGGAGTTGTAGTCCACAGTGTAAGGACCGAGATCTGCATAACCATACACACCATGTGACCAACATACGACAAAAAGGTAACAAAATGACTAACCCCAGCATCGTAATCCAAGTCTACTTGCTAATGCTGCCCCAAAGCATGTCCAGGATACAAATATACAACCACCAGTATAATGCAGGGAATGCAGTGCTTAAACCCTAAACCCTAACTATCACTCTCGGAATGTTAACTACAAACCAGGCAGAGCTTATCAACCTGGAAGTTGCAGGTCAAACGCTTTCCGTGCGCTTGTGACATCTACTTCCTTGACGATGGCCTCTTGACTGAAATGGCGAGTATCCTCAAGGCCCTCTGCTTCCAAGTAACCAGCTTCACTCGGTAACAACCACTGACAACCACACAATWTCTTAGCTTCAATGTTGCTTACAACCTGAACTCAAAGGTTACCGCAGAAGAAAATCATTTTACTACATTCTCCAATTACTAGTTGCGTAATAATTTGAATGTGCATTAACGTTTTCAAATCTCTGGGTGCGCACTTCCAGCTTGAGAACAGAGTCTTTACATAATGGAATTAATAAAAGGAAGACTTAAGGCAATAAAAACGCAATAGGGTTTCGGAAAACCCCGGAAGATTCCAATTTCCGGTAAAACTATCTTCCGAAAGATTTAATGCACCAGAAGAGAAAAGGAAGCGAACAAACCTCCTGGACTTTCGTTGCYGTTTCCGCGGCCTCTCCGAAGAGCTTCTCCCGTTCCACAATTTGCCCTTTCAATTTCCGGTCTTTAATATGCTGCAGTCCAATGCACTCAACTGCTTCAGTCGGGAGACCAGATTAAGTGCAAACACGTAGCCTTCAAATTGGGAGCAAAATTTCAAAAAAGATGATCGAGGATCTGTTTTGATTCTAAGAAACGATTTTCTCTCACCTTCCATTTCTCCTCCTCTTTCTCGCCGCGCCGCTTCTTGATTCGCCCCTGTGAAGAACCACGACACCGCCATCGTCACTCTGGCGATCGCGTTTCCCGGACTTGGGATTCGCCATGGCGTGGCCCGTGCAGACACCACTGCGAACACTGAAACTCAGGCCAACACTAAAACCCTAAACCCTGACTAACCCACTTCAGCTTAGCCCGGCGGTATTATGGGAAAAAGTGTTCTGAGAAGGGCAGGCTGTTCACACCATCGCTCTTTCTAATTTCCCGAGCCTACATGGGCGATCAGGCAGGCGAGTGGTGGTGAAGATAAAAGCGCAACTGCAGGTCGTAATGACAGTAATTTTCTTAAGCACTGATTCAGAGGAGATTCTTCAAAATCAGTGGAAAACGCCGGGCGAGGGGGAGAGACCTTCTCGTCCTGCCGGCGATAAAATTCTAGATCAAGCTTTCAGTTCTCCTGCAATGCTCCAGTAATGTTTTTCTTCCCATCACATATCCCTTGCTATAAATTGCTAACCTTCGTAATCGATCATCATCTCACGAAATAGCGTAGTAGCTTCATGATTCTCTTGAGATAAATGTGCACAGGCAAACCTTTTGGATTCCTCCAGTGATTAAATCCATGATCCTAACCTCCCTTGCTATTTCTAACCTTCAGAATCGATCAACATCTCACAAAAGAGTAGCTTCATGATTTTCTTGTGCATGCACCATTGGATGTAATCATTGTAATGGAGAGATCACCGAAGTACCCAACACACCGCGTCCACACTCGCTTCCTCTACCTCGCCACCACCCTCAACTTCTGGTGCACTTTCCTCACAGTCCACCGAACGCTCCCATCCTCCCATCAAACATCGTGACCTAAATTCAGGAAGCTTTGTATCCCCAACGTTAAACATTTTGTGCCCATGATAAATTATTAATTCAAATTTCGGCCTTCTCCCTCAGCGCAAAGGAAGCTGCGACAACAACTTCAGCAACGTGCAGGCAACAATAAACGGGGCCGGATTTCTACATCAAATCTCCAACGACAAGCCGGCAGCAAGCGAAGCAAGAACCCTACGTTCGTGAACGCCCAGGAACGGTAACCCAAAACCCTACTCGTCACGTCCGCTCCCGACCCTGCTCCGTTCATTCATCCGGTTTTTCATTCATCCTAATTTTCATTCATCCACTTGTTCCATCTGAGTTTGGATAGGGTTTTGCATTCCGGGGGTTTTGCAGGGTTTATGCATTTTTCCACCCCGTTYATTCACTCCTCCCGACCTCCCCGATCACAACAACCGAAGTCCGCGACGAAGTTGAGCTCTCACGCATTCAGAAGATTCGGCTTCACATTGCACCAGGGTTTTCGAGATTCATAGCGTAGTCTTTCTTTTCGTTCACCATTTTCCCATTTCGCATTGCTTTATTGCTTCAAACACTTTTCCCCTCTAACTTATGCCATTCAATCATCACCTTGCGCTTCACAATCGTCTCCATTGAGATCCGCCCGAAATGTTAGCCCTTCCGTCCCCCTCGAGGTGCACCGTCCAATTGAATTCAAATTCAACGTCGGGTATGAATTCAAGTTCTGGGCATGAGTTAGTTAATTCTTTGAAGGCAGGGTTATCTGGTCTGTGTCCTCGTGATAAGGTGTCTCTGAAGAACGTGAGATGGCAAGGAAGAGCGTCCGGGATGCAGGGCGGTGTGTTTGGGKCCAAGCGTCTTCTWAAGGTGCGAAGAATCGTCTCAATTCTCTTTTTAAGAATTTTGCATTTTAGGTTTTGTTTGTGTGGATTGGAGCTTAGAATTGAATGAGCTTATTACTGTTGCACTGGAACTTATTTGTTGGGCTTGGGTTTGCGTTCTTAATAGTTATAGATTTTGGACTTCTGCAATTGTGAGGAGGATGTCCCTGGGTTGTGCTTTTGGCGGCTTTTAGCTCTGGTGGTGACGTGTTGTAGGGAGATTGTGTGAGGTTAGCAGATTGATTTTTGTGGAAGGCTCGTGAATGTGAGCGCATTCGATAGCAGGAGAAAATCACTGGYCTTTCGTGTTGGCGTTGGAGGGGTTCGTTATCTTTCTATCGTTCCATTACGACTCGGTTTTGACAGAATTGAATTTGGCACTTCTCGTCATGTGAAAGATAAATTTACCTCCTGTTTCTGAATCTCCCTTGTCAAGTGTCGTAATGTAATTGGTGAGGGAATTTTGGACCCGAGCATACCTCGAGCTTTTTTCAGTACGGTTGGAGAGGTTTGAGCCTGACACTGGCGTACAGTGTTCTTAGCGAGACAGGGTACTTCCAATGCAGGTCTGAGGGTTTAGGGTTTAGAAGTTTTGCCAGCCACCAAGATAGAAWGATACATTGGAGTTGATGGTTTTAACCCGAAGTGCCCAGTGCAAGCTTGAAAGTAGAATGTCCATTTTGGAAGACAATATTTGATTATAGTAACTCTCAAAACAGTTTTTTTTTAAATTTAGGATTTATCTTTCTCTTTCTATTGTTACAATTTGCTACCCTGAACGTTTCTAAACGATTTCTTTCAACTGCTCTAGATATAGATGTAGATATTGGCCATTTGGAAATTTGGGGGTTAGTCAGCTTGTATTCATCCCGGGTTGAAGAGAATTGTATTGCTTCCGACAGCTTGAAGTCAAGTTTTCCGTTAATTCTAATGGCTATCTCTTCCAATTCCAATCATTCAAAAAACTACTTTTCCACTCTTTGCTTCCTACTTTTTTTTGCACTATTTTGGAACATGTATCATGAACTTCTAGTCCCAACTTTGAAAAGATGAAAAAAAATCCATTCTAGCCTTGATTGGAAATAAGTCAATCTATGGTCGGCTATGGAGCATTGGTTGGTAATGGGTGATTCTACCTTACATAGAAGGATTCTGGCATCCATCATACACTTGGTGTCTATGGTGTCTTTCTTAGATTAACCCTGAAACGACGCCAAGGCCATTTTCTCATCGATGATCGAGAGAGCATCTTCCTCTGTATATAGGACAATGGTGCACAATTCCTTGGAATTTTGTGTGAAAAGGGAAGATCTTCTCTAGTACTTTGACTTCCAATTCTTACTTTTGAAATTTTTTAAAATAATGATTCTCACAATATCAAAATTCATGATTTCCATGGTGACCCGCCCAGTGTTTAAGGGTTAAGTCTCAAGTGCTTGAGTTGTTGCATATGAGTGGTTTCTAATTCTATCAAAAACTTCGCAAATTTCAATCTAGCAATGCTTCCCTATAATAACCTATAGATTATTTAGATCAAAAAGATTTTATACCACTGGTTTATTTGAAAGTCTTCAAATTTCATTTATACAAGTATCAAATGCATTTTTGAGTTTCAAATGTTTTTCAAATGAATAAAGGTCAAGTTTGAATATAAATTTTAGTGAAGTGGGATTCTATAAAATTTGTGAACAATTACCAAGAGAAATTGCTAATTTTGTGGTGTTTAGAAAACAATTTCAAATTTTGTTTTTGCAATTTTAACCCCTAGAGTCCCTTTGTCCCCTTGGGGGACAAAATGGATTTTGGGCAGGTTCCTATGGTCTCAATATATGTCCGAATCTTCCAAATTTTTGAGGATAGATAGGAAAACACATTAGCTTTCCAAAAATATAATTTTTATTTCAATTGGAATTTGGGAGCAAAAGTTATGGCACAAAAAGTCCTTTTTTTAGGTCGGCATTGCTGTATAGTTTGAATATAAATTTTAGTGAAGTAGACTTTTAAGATAACTTCAAATTTTTTTAATATTTTAATTTTTTCAAATCCTTTGTATTTTTGCCAATATGGGAAGCTTTGATTCATTCCATTTGGATTTGTTATGCAAAAGTTATGGACAATCTTAGATTTCGGGCAATTAAAGCATTTTCTTGAAAAAATAACTTATAGGATTCACTTCCGACCTCCATTTTCACAATTAAAAAAAAAAAGTTGCACAAGGTTAATATCTCTTGCTAGAACAATCTCACCATTAAGATTAGTGTATTTCAATTCCATCTTAGAGCTATTGATAATTTAGATTTTCCTTCAATCTTGAACCTACTTCAACTTGACAATTTTTTAATGAGTGCAAATACAATGCATTCTTGTTAAAAAAAAATTCCTAGATTCTCAACTCAATTTTTTATCATTAAAAAAAATTCAAAATCAATAGAGAAAAAATCATAAGTTATGAAGGTTCAAAGCGTAAAAATGTAGTTGAGCAAGCTACAAAAAAAACTTGTTTCCTTCACTTTAAACGCAAATATGTTGCAATCTACGTGGCCAAAGTTTGTGAATTTCTTCCACAAATTTTTATGCAAGTCTAGTATAAGATCCTATACTTAAATATGCCAAAAAAATATTTTAAATTTTATTTGGCTCTTTGCTTTAGAAATGGCAATTTTGAGTGTTTTTTGATAGAAAAATGGCCTTGGGACTGTAGGGGTTAAAAAAGAGGTTTAGAATTGAGTCTATTGGGTTGCAAACCTTTGAACTTTTGAACAATTTCATTTCAACCCCATTTTTGGAAGAAGTATACAATACCTCACATATTATGACTTTTGTATTCACACTTTTGCAACTCTTTTACTCATTCTTGTGATATGACTTTTGGAATACCATTGTTCCAAATACAAATTTGTCTTGTGTGAATGACTCTAGGATAGTGTGAAAACCTCATTCATGTTAGGCAAATAAAACTAATTGTGTTCCCCACCTACTATTGCCACACATTGTATACCTCTTTATTATTTCAGAACCTAAATCTAAGATAATCATACTTGTTTTCTGAGATTTGTAGTACATGATTAAGATAAGGATGACAACCATAATTTTAGGTTTTGAAATGAAGAGATACACTTCATGATCCAATTGGATAGGATTGAARTTGCAACTAGGTGTGCCTATCCTATAGTGCCTAAATGGAAGASACATGCAATCTTAGCTCAATTGATGGCTTTGGCCTTGGCACTCCATTGAGGTGGTCGTGAATTCAAAACTGGCATAGACTGGTCCGAGATGACCCTAAACTACCAGATGAGGACGGAAAGGTATCCAAACCGAAAGGCAGTGGTTGTGGGTTTGATACCTAGCAATGCCAGGTGGTTTACCTTGTGCAAAATCAGCCTCTCTACCTAACGGAAACCCCTGGCAGTGTGTTCTTCAACACGCTTGTTTAAAAAAAAAAGGCACTCAAGCCCTCGGACAAGGTTTGTTTCTGCAACCTTCTTAGGTTTTGTACGTTACAATGGTGCAACTCACCCCACACCACAACAATGCCTTTGGACTTGAATTTTTTTTCAAACTCTCACCAACTCTTGTTCACTACCCCAACCCACTCCACAATTGGTCCTTCATATTTTGTTTTCCTACAACAAATGTATAAGGTAAGACAACCCATTGTGGTCAGAATTTGGAATTTGGCCTCGCGCTACTGTTGAAATTTTCAATTTTTCCCTCACTTGAAGACAAGTGTGAGAAACATCAAGTGCAATTGAAATTATATTTTTTCCATAAAGTACAAATTTGCTAGGAATTTTTGAAGTGTTCAGTTTTCTGTGGCCCAACAGGGTCTGTAGACCACCCTATAGCCAACAAAATCTGAATCCATGATGGTCATCTCACTACCTAATGCAATCACAATATTTTCTAACATGGAATGCCTAGAAAGTCAATCCTTGTAACGAAGTCACACTGAAAAGTTGGAAGTGCCTTATGTGGTCACTAATCACTCCATCACTATCATGTAAGAGATTGATTGTGGCTCAGATCTCACAAAACTAAAAAAACCACAATGGGGCCACTTCATAGGTGACCACTATGGAAGAAATAACCGTAATGGGCTGTCTTACCTTACCGTTATTTATGTCAAAAAAAACATGGGCGTTGGTGGGGTGCATATCACTATAGTCCATCCAACCACAACAAGGAGGCAAATGACCCTGTCCGTCATAAAGGGACCCAAGAATTTCTTGGGGGAAGGAATATGCTGATTCTTTACAAGGTCTACTTCCCAACCAAGGCATCAAAGACAAAACTCAAGGTCCACGAGGCTTCGATAGTTGTGCCATTCCCAACAAACACTTCATTCACGTTGGTGTTTCTGAGCAGAGTTGAAGCATCTTCTTCTACTTCTTCTTCTGTAATATTAAAATGGAGCCCACAACATTATAATTTATAAACGAAGGATTTTAAAAGTTTTCCAAGGACTAAAATAAGCTTCCTATTGCAGGGTCCAATGCATTGCATTGATGGGAGGGACCCAAATCATTGTCATCCATTCCCTTGTTGCTACTCTAGCTCAAATAAAAACCTATAATTACTAGTGGGACCCCAGCTTTAAAAATAAAAAAATTCACTGTAGCCTGCTTGTTGCATGAAAAGTGAAACCTACCCATGAATCCCCTACTGTTGTAAGGGATCAAATTTCTATTTTAGTTGAAAAAAGGCCGAGTATTCCGGAGTAGAAAGGAATTGGAAAGTGGAGAATTTGGAAATGACTACTACTGTACTAAATTGATAGATAGACTTCTTCAAAAAGTTAAGATGCTGGGACCCTTGATCAATCCACTTTCGTTATCATTCCAGCTCAACACAGTTCCTTTTTAAGTTAACCCCGTTATCTTCCTTTTGTTTAAAAAAAAAATTAATAAAAAAAAAAACAAAAAAACAAAAATATTATCCATGATAGAGAAGAAGAAAAAGACGGATATTGTAAATTTGGGAAGAAAATTTGTGTTGGGGAGGCAAAGGAGATCGATATGGTAGAAACACCCAAAATCGTCAATATAAGCAATTTAGCATAGTTAGAGGCGTCTTTCTTAGAGCTAGTATTTTTGTAGTATTAGCAAGTGAAAATCATGAATATTAAAAAAAAAATAGAATTTTTGGATGTGGTATGTAAGTACTATGATTTTTTCAAAGTATCGGCTTCTTAGATCGCTGAAATTGTCACAGAGATGTACCTTATACCACAATCTGCAAAAAAGAGTAGTCAATGAATGAGAGTTAAGTATGCTTGCTTCAAATGTGTTAGTGAATCAAAATTCAGCATTTAGAAATGAATCATACAAATTAATTCAAAAATATGCTTAAATTGCCTAAAAAACAAGATTGTCCATAACTTTCACATCACTCATCCAAATACAATGAATCAAAGCTTTCCATGTAGACATAAATTTTATATATAGGAATAAAAATTTATAAATCAAATAATATTATTTTTTAGTGTTTTTTGTTGCCCGGTGTCCCCAATTCTTTAGCATAAGTTTTATTTTGAAGTATAACTTTTGTTCCCGGGCATCCATTGAAAAAAATTATACTCCCACAAAACTAATTAGTTTTTCGATCTTCAAAAAATATTCAAAAAATCATGACCAAAATTGAAACTGTAGATACCTGCACAAAATTCAAGTTGTCCCTCAAAGAAACAAATGATCTTTTAGAGGTTAACTAAAGAATCTTATGGTTCAAATCATTAGAGAACAGATATAGATGAAGATTGTAGTCTTGTTTTGGGCAAGGGGGTGCACACCTTTACATTTGATAACCACATGCGATAACATGGTATTTAATGGGTGGGTACTTATCTCCTTCTATTATTATTTTTCCTCCCAATCTATTGATAAAAAACTACTAGCAAGTATTTTTCATCACCTTATCTTTTTTTGTAAATGGGCAGGAAGACTAATTTTTGGCACCCTATTATTCTTGTACATTTTAGAACTACGGAATATTGCAAGGAATGTAAACACCATGCAATAGCAAGCATGTGAGCAACAAGGTTTTCCATAGCATTTAACTATCATTGGACGCAAAACGCAATACCAATAACATACCATTGAAAGGGCCACTAAAAAGAAAACCAATGGCTTAATCCCTAAAGGACCGAATGATCGTTGAATGTACATAGGTAATTTTGGGTAGGTGCAAATGTAGTTATTTTTTAATGGATGTTCTTCAAATTTTGATTCAAGGTTTGAACATGTGCCTCCTAAGAGAAAATGTAAATTTTTTTTTATCAAGTGCCCGGATCAAAAGTTATTCTGCCCTAAACTTTTGGGGCAGCTCGGGTAGCTTCAAGCAGCATATGCCAAACTACTCCTTTACGGCTAAAATTTGGCAAGTGTGTAATTTACACAATGTATGATGCAAATGTCAAAAAAATAACCATGTGTAGTGTAGAAATCTCATTCTAGGAGGTTTCAAAGTCTGTTGGCCCTATCACGGAAGCTAAAAAAAATTCTTCTAGCTTCAAATGTTATATTCTTTCAATCCGTGCTGTCAAAGTTTCTGGAATTTTTTCCATACATTCCCATAGTAGTCTATTACAAATTTGCATGGTTGACTTTTGAAAAAAAAATGTTTTTTTCTTTTCTAATTGCCCTAAAAAGTGTTATTTTTTCACAATTTGTGCCCGAAATGAGCCTCAGTCGTGTAGGGGTTGAGTATACCATTGACAAGAAAACAAACTCTAGAATATATAATAAATGAACTATAACATTCAATCTTGCAACAGTATGCATTTCATGAAAGAAGTGCTTATCAAAACACCAAAAAGTTGAAAATACAATCATTTCATATACTAGATGTGTTCACAAAGATATGTATGGATAGTCCTAGCCTAGACCCTACTTCAGTTGCAAATTTTCAGTACCAATATGTTTTAGCCAAGCAATCATGACCCTAAGAGCATTTCCCACCAACCCAAAGGCACTTAATTCAAATTCAAGACAACTATTACAACAACCCATTCATTAACAAACTAAACCTACCAAGCACTTTGGGGGGGTGATCCAATGTTTGGCACCTTATTTTTTTTCTACTATACAAAAAAATGTGGGATTTTTTTGATACCCTATTTTATATAATTATCTATGAAAAATATTACCAATCATATAATAGATCTACTAAAAGTATGAATTTCTCCTTTGATAAATTGAGTTGACCCTATATTTTATCTCACGACATATTTTGCTACATGGAGAGTCCTCCCCCGAGTTTGGGCCTAAGTGTTTTGAAGAAGTTATGGGCCTCAAACACCACATTATCTAAGGGGTTACAAGTCCATTAATTATTGAATCCAACTATGAACTAGATATCTTTTAAAGGGATAGTCTTCAAACCCTACTAAAGAGTGTTACCATTTTAGGGCCCTAAAATTTTGACAATTCATTAAACATATTGCAATCATTTCATGATGGTAAAGTGGCCATTATGAATGCACTTTCTATTGATTTGAAGAACATCAATTCAAAATTTCATAAAAAAATTACTCTTTGTTAAGAAAATACGATTCCATTTTTTTGACTATTTATTATATTATTTTCCATTTATGGAAGAAAAAAAATAGATAATTTAGAAGACATCTAAAGAATCAAATTAAGAATTGTGACTACAAATAGAGTCAAAATACATTCGCGCATAAAAACTACAAAGCACCAAAAAACTACAAAATTGTGTCACAATAATTTCATCCATTATGTTTTCATCCACTTGTTCTTGCTAAATCCTTCTCAATGAAACCTTGCAAGTTGATGAAACCTATCTTCATTCATTTGTTCTTGATAAACCTAGCATCTTCTCAACGACACCATGTAGGTTGCTAAAACCTCTCTCCTACTATTGCATTGTCACAGGTTTTGTTCTAATCCATATATTACTACACATATATTTTATTTGTTTTATTTGTGACTGATATCAGGATCTCCACAACCACCTAAGTCCCATGGATGCCCTTAGCACCATCGCAAAGTCCCTGGGGGAATATGTGTATGTACATAACAAGTTTTGTGGCATTCTAATACAAGTGCTACAACTATTGAATTTCCAAGTTTTTATAGGCAAGGGAAACTAGAAAATTGATTGTTAAGAATTATTAAACCTATAGTTTGATGATCAAAAGAATTCATTAGTGGTCATGGAAGTGTGCCAATACTTCTTTTTTTACGTTTGTATTTTAAATTTGTTGGGCACACAATTTCTTTTGCCAAATAAATGATGGAAAAAAATTAATATAGAAATTGAAAGCACACATCATATTAAATGTCAGTATTAAGATATATTGCCATGTTTGAAGGATTAAAAATTGAATATAAAAAGAGATTCAATCTTAAAGAGGACATTGCAAGTCCAAGCTGAATTTCAAAATTCAAACCTAATTGTATTAGATACTTGTATTAGAAATAGCAGTTTTAGAGTGTTTTAGGTGAAAACATATGGTAGATGGACCAGTAACCGATCAAGTAAGCAATTATGGACATGATCTAGGATAGTGGTAGACAAAGCAAATATTTTCAGAGGTGCATTGACTGAATGATGGATATTGCAGAAACTTTGGTAACTTTTTTCTTAAATAAAATTACTATGAATTTTGAAAGGCCAAGGTTGGGCTTGACCATAGTCAAAAATCTTTAGGGGTTATATTTAGAAAACTAATGAAGTTTGACCAAACCGGAAGATGGAATGTTTTCTAAGGGTTAAACTCAAAAAAACTTTCACTTATTTTACGCATTGCAGGAAGCAATCATCAGTGAAGTAATTGAAGCTATTTTCATCTATAAAAATGAATCAAGCTTGCTATTAATGATCAAATGTAATTATTCATCCAAAAGAATGTACATTTATCCACAATATAGTGATATCATCCAAAGATTTGGTAGCAATTTGCAATTTCATCCACTGAAAAAAAGGAAGAAATATCTCGCCAAATATTCCCTATAAATTTTTTTGGCCTTTTYCTTAGCGAAAATTCACTCAGAAAAAAAAAGAAACAAACAAACAAAAATTATTATAACTTAGGGCGTCTGGTGTCCACACGCACTCAGTTGTTTGTGGTGGTTTTGTGGAGCTTTCAGGAAGCGCCSTGTGCGAGTCATTCATTGGATGAACGGCTTTAATTTCTGACATGGCAGGCCTCGCAGTAGAAAGAAGAATATATAAATCCATAAATAATGAGTCATTGGATTCGTGGAATACCCTGACTTACCTTATGATGGGCTTCCCTGCATTTTGTCCTGCCTTGGAAAAGCAGTGTATAAAATTGACAATTTTCCTTAAAGAGTTTAAATGGCAATTGGGAAATTTCTCCTAATTTTTAGCATATGTTTGCACTTGGTGTTAAAATAGTGTTGTTATTGAGGGTCTTAGGAATGGATTTAGACATATTTCTAGATCGATTCACATTGCAAACATCATCCCTAACACCAAGTGTGAAAAGGGCGGGGTCGATTGGTCCCCTTGCTCGGACCCTTCAATTCATTCCAAGGTTGCAAGTAAAAAAGTCCCCAATTTTTTGCTTGATTAGTTTACCTTTACACCCCTCCTAGTTAATTGAGGGCCTTCAAGGCCTTTGATTTTTGATCATCAATTCAAAATTTGCAAATTTTATCGTGCGTGAAAAATAAAATAAATAAAGATTTCAAGCGTTTTTCGAGTGGTCGAGCAAGGGGATCAATTTACCCCACCTGTGCAAGCATATCTTTATTAAGGTAGAAGGCTCGAGAACAGTTCGGGCATTTAGAACCGCCCACCCCATAAATGTACACAGTTTGTACATGCTGTTTTTTCATAGCCTTTACTAATGTACTAACAGTGTACATTTCAGGGGTGGGCGGTTTTGGAGCCCTATGATAGTTCAACTTCAAAATTTCATAACTAATTCAAAAATGATCCAAAAAATATGAAACGACTTGGGTTAGATGCCAACTCTTCTTC
>VACF01000585.1:0-41368 GCA_006891605.1 Pleurozium schreberi
CACTTTTTGACAGAAATTTGTTGATTTCAACAGATTTCTGTCAGAAAGTGACCGGGACAATGCGACCAAATCAACAGAAAAACTAAATTTTCTACTAGTGTGAGTCAGCTTTTGATGATTGGAACGGAAAAGGAAAATGCGCAACAAAGAAAGAYACAACAGGTTGTCCACCGAGGTAACCAATACCAACCCGAATATAGTGTTTTGTGTTCACAGCTTGTCCTACTAATACTAGTTAAAATTGTCCTACGATTTCTATGTACTCTAGAGTAGCCATTTCAGAGATTCACTGAATACGTTGCTAATAATTAGAAGGCGGTTTCTGATTGTCACTCACAAAAAAGGGGAAGCTAGTGCATAGGAGCCGACTTTGTTGTAGAAATAGGAGAAGTAGCAATGAAGGAGTTACTTGATTTCTGTAGCTATTAGATTTTCTGATGTTGGAGGTCTATAATGATGCTAATGAGCATGGGAAATATTAGCTAAGAAGTTGTATTAAGAATTTCAGTGAATGCAGGTGGAGGGAATCGGTGCCCTCAACTTCAGTCATGGATAGAATGTACTGGGTATACCAAAAACTTTGGACGTGTTTGTGTTGAATGCAGTGGTAGTACATGTGAGAATGTTAGTTAGCAATATGTTCTGAGGTTGCAGTAGAATGTGAGCATGTAGGTGGTAGTGAAGTTTGTATTTTCAAGCTTGTACAGAAGAAATTCTATTTGAAAATTCTATATTACTTTTTGCATTATCAGGAACCTGTGAAATTATTTTGCAAGCGACAATTGAAAGACTTAGGGAGGGAAATCTTCCAAGTGTGACTTCAATTTGTGCACAAGTATGCACAAATGTGCAAAGAAGTGGGAATCAGTTTGGCATGCGCAAGATGCTAATGACATAGTTTTGTATTCTACTTTTCTCTTTTATAATTTTTATTATATATATAGTAAAGTGGAGTCCAGAAAAATAATGTAGTACTTCAGTAAATGTAGTCGAATGTGAGTATAGATTGAAAACTAATTATTTGTAGAAGTTCTAGATTTATGCCTTTGTTTGCTAATTATGAGATTAGATTTTTTTAGACTTCTAGTGAAGGGAACACTTTTAAGGCCATATTCGTTATATTGAGACTTTTTGCAGATTTTGAGACAAAATGCTAATTATTGAGAAATTCATTTAAAAGAGAACATTGTCGTGAATAAACTCAAACCTGGACTCCCAACGTCGTAAGGAGGCGAGCTTGGAGCGGTGAGCTTGTGAGCTGTGAGTCTAAAGTTTGTGAGCGCCGAGTAGGAAAAGGAAATTTTTCAAATTTTATTCATCCAAATTTTTTTTTTAGCAATTTTTTTAAAAAAATTGAAAAAAACGTATTATTTTTAGTAATTTTTGTGACCTATGACCGTGGGTCCTATAACCGTGGCCATTTGGAAATTTCAGGGTTTTGTTTGCTTCAGTCTTGGGCTTTTAAAATTAAGCTGTAATTTTGATCACTTTTTTTTTTAATATTCGGAAAAGGAGGTCACAGGATTTTGAGTAAATTAGGTAGGGCGGGAGGGAAAAAAGGATAAAGCAATAAGGAAAAAAATGGGAAATAAAAGAAAAAGTAGAAAGAAAAAAATGGGAAAATAGAAGACAATAGAAAAAAGGAGAGAGGGAAGGAAAAAAAATAAGAAAGGGTAGAAGAGAGAATGGAAAAGGAAGGAAAAAGAAAAAACATGCAAAAAGAAGGAAATGGGAGAAATTGGTTCAGGATAAAAAAGAAGCGTAAGTAAATTTTGCTTTTGCTTCAGGGGTTTAGGGTCATACATACAAATTAAAATTATACATTTCACGCATATAATATGCTGCAACTTTTTGTTTAGGCCAATACCATTTCAATTGCACATGCTTCAAATTATTTCAAGCGTAATACGTGTAAATGAATACAATACAAATGAAATAGAATAGATACTCTAGCCGTSCCTACTCTGGACCCATGATGATTCCAGCCTGAARTAGAAGTAACTTCAACTCATTGAAGCTRTAACTCGGTACGTGAATGAACTTGTCATTGTGAATATCCATCTTGCAAAAGTACCTATACAARTAGTACAAGTGTTTGCAATTYACATATTGATGTYGACCTCCGAGAGCTGATACARCCATACCCACAAAGTCTAAGCAAGTGCATGAAGGGAACATACCCACCGTAATTYGATAGACATTTTTGTGAGGGTTTGCTCTAGTCTCCAACTCTACAATTGCACCAAGACCGGTAAAGGGAGGAGGGTCACTCCCAAAATTAATCCTTTGAYGCTCCCGACGCTCTCCCACTTATTTCTTTATTCTGCACTTAGAGGATTTGCAAGTCTCCTAATGGTTCGGTTGTTCCAAAYTGTTGGATATGCATCCGGATTCTTGGGCGGTTTAGTGTCATACAAAACTAGTTCAAAAATCTTTGACATGTTGAAGAGGCGACGTGGAGACAAAATAGGGCGCTCTTGGAGTTGAAATCCTGCATGCTGTAGCAATAAAGTTTCTTCCTGACTAAGATTAGTTCCACTCAACACCGGCCACACCTCTGGCACTTCAAGCCAATCAATGACCCACTTGCGCATTGAACCCTTCACACATCGTTCAATGTCATCCCAACAAAACCAGACATCTGCAAACACCTGCCACTTACTTCCATAGTCTTCTTTTCTACCATGATAGGTCGGAGCAATGGGGTTCCCATTGTTCCCTTTGCAATTTTACTGGTACACTTGATGTTTGACGTCTTCTGCTGAGCTGCACATTTGGCCTTTGATTTGTGGCTGATAATTGCAATGTGCCACTTTGATTTGTCTTAATCACTTTCAAATACAATTGACACGTACTGCAAAGGATTTAGGGTCCGCCGTTCTCCATTGTCTTCCAGTGGTTGTACTGCCGCCTTTGTAGACCTTGTACAAACACGTGGTTGGGAGAAGTTGACTTTGTTAGGGCGATGTGACTCTCTAGCATCGCCAATAGGAACGTCCAACTTTCTCTTCATACTTCCAAAGACTTCTTCTCCTTCTAAATGGGGTACTTAACTTCCCACTTCATGAGCTTTAGGCAATGTGTTCATTGCTTCTGCAATTTTCTTTGGAAATCTAGTATGTCTTGCGGCTCTCAACTTCAACTCTCCCTTTGACGGCGCTGAGCTTGGTGCACCACCTTTGAGGTATGCACGATAGTTTGTCAATTGCATCCAAGCACGTATACTGTCATCACAAGTCGAATCAAACAAATTGTTTCCACACTTCCCCGACATTTGAAGCCACTTGTTATGAATAGTCTCGGACAAGTTGCAAAAAGGCATTAGAGGAGAATTGAGGTGTGGAACTGCCCAAATTGAAAATGGACTAATTTCTAGAAAGGTACGATGGAAAATCCATTTTAATTCCAACATGGCATTGTCCATGTTGGAACCTCAGGTGGTGACATTAGATTGTGAAGGGGTTTCAACCAATACCTGCAAATGAATGGAAACCATTAATTAAAGGGTGCATCATGAAAACGGTCCTTGGAGTTTTATAAAAAAATCGTTGTTGACAATGTTTGTACCATGCTTAGGACGTCCCGTCTGTACTGTGCTTACAGCAAGTAGTGGAGCCGCCACACCGTGAGGGGTGATGGGTGGAAGTACCTTTGGCGGGAAGGTACAATTGGAGTTCAAATTATCCGGTTGCACCTCCGTGACACATAGAATGCCATTGAAAGGCCTTATTCATTAAATTGAGACAAATGGGTCATTTTAAGACTTTAGGAAAACAAGTGCAAGGCATCTTGTGGTTCATAGTTGTTGAACTCTAAGATAAGTTGTTGAACCTCAATTCACATCGAAGATAGAAAGGTTTTAGGGAGATAGCGTTGTCCTCGGTGACTTCAAACAAGCATGTGAATAGGAAGACAGCGTGGCACGTAAACAATGAGTATGTAGAGAAACAATTGATTTTTTCATTCTATCTGCCTTCTGTACTCATGACTTTGAATACAAAAAAAACGTGTGCTCGAACTTTACTTCAAACATTTTGCTTTCTAAAAATAGAATTCCTTGTTATGGATAGTGAGGGAAGCTTTGGTGCCTAGCCATCTGCATCGGTTTTAGGGTTGTTCTTAGCTAACTCTAGTGCTTTCAGCTTCGCCAACCCTCTGAAGATATCCTTGCATCGAGAAGGACGGAACCGTCCACTCTCAGAGTCTGCTGTGTTGCACAAGCTTTGACTCAGAGATTTCCGATCCTTTTGTTTAATCTTCCGCGTGTTTGTAGCGACGTTAGCATTCAAAAGCGACTTGCACCCTCAAAGAGCCTGCGTGGGTAGCGACAAACTCGTAGACTGTATATACGGAATTCCAAATCCAGTAGATTTAGGTCCTGATGCGTGCTGCTGCTCCCTAAGAATTCTTTGTCAAAAAAGACTGTCTGCAGAGGGCGACCTTCTTGCCCTCGTCGACTGCGACGGCCGAGGTTGCTTATCCTCGAGCTGAGGCAATTGACTTTCAATGGGCGACTCACATTGGGCCCTCTTCCCTTCATGCATGTGTGGGGGTGAATTCCATTCGACCACAGTTGGCGGGGCCGACTCGGGGGCTCCTTCTTCGCCTCGAGGCTGCTCCGCTTCTCTTACGACAGGAAGGTCCAATCTGCGGTTTGTCGGCCCCTCCGTTTGCAGAGTTGGAGAGAAGGATCGCCCTCGACTCAAGGATGGCCGTTTCAACGGCAACGGAGAGAAAATGGGCGTCTTGGGTGGTCCCCAAATCGGAAGACTGTCGACGACCCCGTCTTCCACATCCCCTTTGGAAAAGTCGATGGCCACTGACGCGGCGTCCGCCGCGGACCGCATCATGTACGGCTAAGATTTGGGGGCCGTCCCGCAACTCCCTCCTCTGGAGTCAGAGGTGGCGGAGAGCGACTTCTCGGATCTGGAGAGCAAGCTCCTAGTCATGCCTCGCCTCGGAAGGGGGGCCTCCACTTGCAGTAAGTTGGAATTCCAGCAGCTCAATAGACATTACGTTTGGATCCGATGATAATGTGAAACATCCATCCACGCAGAAGATAAGAGGCAATCAATAGTACGAAGAGGACATTGTTGAAACGTAGACAGAGACAGACACTTATTTCAAAAGTCATCCATTTATTTCCTCGAAAGTCATCGTTCTATTTACAAATGAATGGAGCATAGACAATTACATAAATATACAGAAAGCAAGTCAGTTTCCAACCTTGCCCGCACGAAAAAAATCTACTTCCTACGACGACCGGGTTCTATAACTAAATCTAATCACGGCAGCTCAAACCGGGTCATGAGGTTTTTCGCCGACTCCTGCATCCCTTCCACCATAGTTTGGAGGATTTCATCAGATGCTTTGAGTGGTCTTTTGCCAATGCGATTGGCCTCTACGAACTCCCTCATATGCCCCCGCGGACAATCCGCGTGAATACGCCTGTGCCACGGCAGGAAGTTCCCCAAGAAGAAATTGCCCCTCCGTTGTATGTGGTTCCAAGAGTCCAGGAATATGGCGTTTCCCCTCTCATTGCAGACACTCTTCTCGGGAGAGTCGTCAATGAGGATCGTGTTATCGGGAGAGAAGGACGTCCCCCCACTAGGATTGGAGAACAGCTGCTCCGACAGAATTTTAAAGAAGGTATACTTTTCCCCCCGCACATGCAAGATGCCCTTTGACCTCTCTATCTTTTTGCACTGCTCCTGGGCAAGTATATCGAAGGGCGCCTTGGACTTGCTGAAAATATGTCCGGTGATGGGTTCTGCATTGTACTTGAACATGGACGTCCAAACTACAATCCTCTCTGCGAACTCGGAGACCTCTCGCAAGAACTCCGCTATATTCTGCCCAGCAAAGACGGCCTTCGGTCTGATGATCGTCGGAACCCTATGGCAGAGAACATTGTCTTCAAGCTTATAGGGCTTCATTTCTGCGGCATACGTTTTCAGCACGCATTGACACAAGATGCTGTTAAGGTCAAAGACAATGTTCAGCCACTTCCTCTTCGGTTGGGGTCCTACATGCAAAATATCCCTCGGCACGATCTCTCTGCGTCCCTCCGACTCTACCTGATCATATCAACACAACATAGAAATAGGGTTACCTGTTTGAACGCAGAAGTGGATGAGCCAGATAGTGGAGGAAAGCCTTGCATTCCCCTAATGGACTACGGGCTTCCGTTAGAGAGTGCTTTCACTAGAATTGGGCAACACACGTTTTTATGTTCTTTCAGTTGAGCACAAAAGACACCAGCAATATAAATACAATTAGACGAGGAATCCAGCCATATGTCAAAACGCGCGTATTTTTATTTACATGGTTTGAACGATGATACATTTGGAAAAAATTCATTTTCAACTCAAGTCAAAAAACAATCCACAATAATTTCTATGGTACACTAGACTACAGACATTGCAGGCATCGACGGGTTTGCCATCAACATCGAGCATTCTAAGTTTTGGTCATGCCATCCTGTCAAGACGAATGAATGCAAATGAGAGTCCACACCTGTCATGCGATGGAAGAATTTGAGACAACTACACAAGCATCCATGACCCAAGTTTCATGGCCTTAGTCAAAATTATACAAATCAGACTTATTTACCTTCAACGAACCGGCTACCGGCTTCGGAATTGCCTCTTGCACTGGTGTCGCCGTGGGTTGGTCATCCACCTCCATCTCCGCAGCATTCTCTTCCTGACCGTCCCTGTAGTCCACCATCTCCTCATCGGGACGTTCTTCCACTTGTTGAGAGGTCCGACAGACTTCTTCAGAACCACCTGCACCGGTGATTCCAACTCGCTCCACGGGTGCCACCACCTGGCGCACTGGCTCTGTCTCCCTGGCCTGGGTGTCTTTGACTCGAAGATGGCTGCTTGCATCTTGAGGAACCTCTGAGGTCACTGCCTCCCCCGAAGGCTACGGCACAACTACCTCAAATCTAGACTGATCTAGAGACGGCACCGAAGGTAATTACGATGCGGGTGTGAATGGAACCTGGTCTACTTGAGCCGCAGACACCAGTTCCGCTGGATCTTTGACTCGAGGATGGGGATTGGTTGTTTGGGGAAGAGATTCTTGCGGATGAGCTTGTTGTGGTAAGGGCATGGCACTGCCCTGCGACTGGTTCGACTTGATGGCATTCACAAACGCCATGAGCTCGGCAACTTGACTTTCGAGCGAAGAAGTCTTTTTCTTGGACTCATATCCATCTGCATCAGTCTAGTTTGGGCTGCATAAGTGCTTGCCACCGCCTCCGCAAGGGCCTTGTCCTTCGCTTCCTTCTCTTTCTGCCTTGCAATCCGCTTGTCCCGCGTCTCCTTGTCGATTGCCCACCAATCCTTCTCCACCTTCACGATGGTCCCGTCTCGTGCGCGTACAGGCTTTATCTCTACGGCCCTCGGTGCCCCGTCCGCATCCTCATCATTGTCGGACTCGTGCAGATGGTTGATCACTTGGTCGTTGTTGACGATGATGATCACTCCTTCGTCTGGCTCGGAAGATTTTGGCTTCGATTCCTGGACAACCAGGACATCTGCATCCGCAACGTCCTGCGCAGGTGGACCATGCAACTCAAGCGCAGATGGTTGTCCCGCTCGTTGTAAAGACTCACGCTGGAGATGCTCCTACTCCTCATCCATTTCGATGTCCTCATTGAGGCCTTGGGTCGACCGGACATTTTGGGATTCATCAACGGCATTGTCTTGTGGTTGATCAGGGGACTAGAAGATTGCGGGTTCACCGCCAATCCCTCCCTCTTCTACTCCCTCCACGCCTTTGGGATTAGTCCCGACCGCTGGGGCTACCATCCACCCGTGAATTTGGAATGTGTTGGTTCCAAACTCATCAATCCCGTCGACATCAGGGTCACCGCTTGTTTGCGGACCTAAAGACTCCCTCTATCGAACATCCAGTTCGGCCACCAACGGAGAATCCAGCTACATGGGAGGTGAAGGAGGCGAATTCGAATGGACCAGCTTGGGACCTCGGCTTGCTGGACGTTCGTATTCAATTGAATACGGAGAATTGGAAAACATGAAGTCGTTTTTGTCCATCTTGTCCGCGAAGAGAGGTACCTGGCGATAGATCTTGTTCTGATCTCGCTTGACAAACCCATAGAAGAATGCTCCAAACATCTAATAATCGAAGGTAAGTCAATTTAGAATTACGAAGAAATGATTCATCAAATTGAACTTGCTCTGCTAGGGCTATCTTCGAGTCGAAGATAGCCAATCTTCATATCGTGCAATTGAAGAACCCAAGTAATTAGACACAAAATAAAATTCAATTGCGAAAGAAATTAATTATCTTCGGGTCGAAGGTAGAGAATATGATAGGAAGACATACCTTGGATGCAAGGAGAAACTTGGACCCGCAAAAAATCCCGAGCACGTTCTCCTCAGGTGTCGCGAAATCGCGGAGTACCGTCAAATAGAACTCCATTCGGAGTTCAGTGGCTTTGGGATGCCACTTCGCTTCCGTGTTCCATTTGTAATCCACGTAGTATTGGTTGGTCACGGGAACGATATAATGCGTCTTCACACAGTCCCGAACGGAGGCAGCAAAGGAATTTTCCTTCTTGAAAAGGAACAACAATGGCACGTCTGCGGCAGTGGCTAAAAATCGGTTCGACACGTTGTTTAACCTCTCAGACTTGGAAGGGATGTACTTCGACTGCACGTAGTTGTAATCCTTCATTTTCAGAGCTGCAAACTTCTTGGCAGCTCTCATGTCCTGACCAGAACCCAAAATGATTAGCCAGACGTTCGGCTCGTTCATTTTCAGCTCCATTTTCTCAAGGAGAACATTGAAGAAGGGGTCCAACGCCGTGCTTGTATCGGTGGCTTGGATCTGGGAACCTCTCGTGCGTCCAGAAGGGCAAGGTTGACCTCACGGCTCTGGTATTTGTAGCTTGTGCTTGTTACCAGGACCCCTGCTACAATGTCAATCCCCCTAATCTAAACCCCTCCTGAAGGTTCCTTCAGATGGTACTTCATCTTCATGAACCTTGTGAACATATGCAGCACTTCCGGATATTTATCGGCCACATCTTTTGCGCGCTTTGACCACAGGTCATTCCAAAGTCTCTGGCTGTAGTACAATGCTTTGGGGTAGGATAGCAAGAAATCCCAAGTACTGGAGGTGAACTGGTGCCAAAGTTTCCAAGCCCTCCATGTGTCTCCTAGGAAGTCCCCGCCTTTGTCGAAAAAAGACAACGCCAGCTTAATATCCATCAACTCCTGCAGGATGACCTTCTTGCGTTTATGCCGGTCTACCCAATCAGCGTCAGTCATGCTGTCCACCATCAGGTTTTTGGGTCTCGATACGCTCAGTTTAGGATACACCACCTTCCTATTTGGCGTCTCGCCCAACAAATGAATCACAAACACCTTGAAGTCATTGTCTGTGAAATGACCAAAGTGTCTGAAAAACTCTTTCTTCAAAGGCGCCTTTGAACAGTTATATAACTTCGCCTCTCGATATTCTTTGAGAGTGTACGGGTCAATGAGTTGTCCCTCGGCGTGTCACGTCAAGAATCTCCTCCAGTGAGAGAAGATGTCGTCGGCCAGGGTAATGATTTGCAGCTCATTCTTGATGTCTGCAGGACCGTGGACTTTGGCACCATCGGTTTTGGGGTTGATATTTTGGAAGCGCTTCACAATCAGCCCGGTGAATTTTTGCACATCCAGAGGTTGGAGACAGAGGTCAGCAAATAGTTTAAATCCTAGAAGTTTATGATTGTAGTACTCGGAGTCCGCATCACTGTCTTGTAATTCAACATTCGTTGTCTGGTATCCTCGACTCGAAGATAAAGTGAAGACTAAACTCTGCTGAGTAGATTCAATTTCTCACTATCGCTCTCTATACGAACTTTCAATGTGGAATGTCGGGTTCACTTAGAACTAGTTTGGGAGGACAGTATCTTACTGCGTAATTGTTAAGACTGAAGATTGCCTTATTCTTCCTCGTCACAGCTTCGCCTTCAAGGGCGGTCGATCGCCTGCAGGAAATCTAGATGTTCTGGCAATTGATTATCTGGTTCCCCCAAGTAGGTTGGGCGTGATCCAGGTGATCCGTGCAGTTGTAGAACTTCGAGATGTTAGTCAACTTCGTCGCATCCAATGTCCAAACGATGAGTGCATCCCATATTTGAAGTTTTACTTTCCTGTCTTCTCCGCATCCTTCCTCCGGCAGTTCCTTGGCCGTCGTTATACTATGCTGGCCATTGATGATCATAAAATTACCATTCTTCACTTGTTCCCATTTTGTGGGCTTCTCTTTCAACAGACAAAAGGACTTGTCAACAGGGGTGAGACAGATTGTTTGTCTCTGCTTCACGTCAATCATTTGCACAAGTTCTTTTTTTGCAACATCTACAATATCTCGCTATAGAGTCCGAATTATGTACTCATCACGGGCTTGGAAGCACTGATTGATGTTCCCCTGCACAACTTCTCTGTCGAACGCGAAGCATTCCTCGTGTTCGGCCCAAAAGTTTCTCTGAATTAGAGCAAACTTCTCGTACTCCTCCATCGGAGTGTCCAACTCCAATTGACTAGCCTCCACGGTGGTCAATCCGGACCCAGAGCTTCTAACTCCAACTTTTGGTTAAGATTGGACTTTCTTCGTTTTTGACTTGATTTACCTGCTTCAGAGGTCGGCTGCACCTGCTTCCAGGAATCAGACCTTGCTTGCACTCGTATGGACCCCTGACTACCTGTGGCACCACCTCCTGACTACAAACGAGCACTGCCACCTTTCGACCTCTGGGTTTGGGTCACAGCACCTCCAACAGAGGGTTGCTTTTTAGCATTCTTGATGGCGTAATGGTCCAACGCTTGCCAAATGAGACGCAAACGGTTTGCGATGGACTTGGCGCTGCCGTGCTTCCAAGGGACGTAGCCGGCGTTCACAAATTCCTCGCTGAGGGATTCTACTTGCGATCCCTCCAGGAAGCTCATGAGATTCTCGAGGTTGAATCTCCCATGGTTCAAGTTGACGTCAAGAACAATGGAGTGGCTGTGCCTGCCTGGCTTTCCGTTGTCATCTACCTCCCGCAGGACTATCACAACGTAGTCATTGCGGTGATCTTCAATCACCATAACCTTCTCGTTCATGTTCCACGAGAGGTAGGCTTCCTTCCCTTTGACTCGATATCTAAGGTGAACGAAGTCCTTCCATCGGTTTACACCAAAACTCTAGCTACGATGCGATGTGCTCCTTGAACTCCCACAACGTCCCGTAGGTTTCCTCCATCTCCTCGAAGAATGGTTTGTGGAGCAGAGGATTGATGAATGGCTCCAAGTGGTTCATCGTTGTCATGTAGTCATATTCTTCGTCTTGGGCCATCTTGGATGTTTCCTAGGGACAGCAATTGCAGGTGTCAGATTATTATCTTCGACTCGAGGATAAACTACTTTTGTAGTAATCTGGACTGAGGTACTCTTTGAATTCATTTCTGCTACCTCTACTGTTAGACGGGGATCGTATTGTCTATAGTTTACAATGATTTTCAATATTTGTTAGAGGGTCGTTCAAATTATTTTAGTCTTGTATCTTCGAGTCGAAGATACCTATATATTATACTATCTATTTGGAAATCTTACTAGTATTCGTTGTTTGTTGGTATTAATGGCTTTTAGGCTTCTGGTGTTAGTATTATATATGTTTTTGATCTCAATTATTTTATAAATTATCTTCGAGGCGAAGGTAACTATTGATTACTTTTTTGTATCCGAAAATATTTTTATTCCTTGCTTGTTGGTATTTAGAGGTTTGAGGCTTCTCAACTTCTGGTGTTTGTGTTTTCAAAATTATCCTCGAGTCGAAGATGCCTAGTTATTTTATTTTTATTTGGAAATCTTAATATTTCTCTCTTCTTTATGAGCGTTCAGATGTTTTGCTACTGAAATGTTGTTCTAAATGGGAACGAAAGCATGTATCCTCGAGTTAAAGATAAGGATCTGAAAGTATAGGAGGTATCCTCGAGTTGGTGATATGTTGAGCGTTGTCTTAAACCCTAATATTTAGCTGAAAACCCTAATTCCACTACTGCAAGGCAGTGTTCTCGAATCCCATTTCCAGGGTGCAAAGCAGAAACTAATAGCACAGTGAGGGGTTTCAAATTCCAAACTTGTAGTCACAACAACGTTTTGCTGGGTTGTTGAAAACCGTAATTCGCAATGTCCGTATTCAAACTACACAATTCAAAACAAGGAATAATTGCAGTCTAAGATCTAAATGCAATGTAAAGAACTGAAACAGAATTTAGTAACAATCGAAACTTCTGAACTGAACAGATGATATCCAATGCCGTAAATTTCAACACGGACAGCCATACAAACGCACCGCAAACATTCTAAAAAACGGATGCAGTGAACAACCGACTTAGAACTGGTACGGACAAGGGGAATCCGACTGTTTAATTAAAACAAAGCATTGCAATGGTCCCTGAGGATGTTGACGCAATGTGATTTCTGCCCAGTGCTTTGAATGTCAAAGTGAAGAAATTCAACCAAGCGCGGGTAAACGGCGGGAGTAATTATGACTCTCTTAAGGTAGCCAAATGCCTCATCATCTAATTAGTGACGCACATGAATGGATTAACGAGATTCCCACTGTCCCTATCTACTATCTAGCGAAACCACAGCCAAGTGAACAGGCTTCAAAAAAACATCGGGGAAAGAAGACCCTGTCGAACTTACCAACTAAACCGAGATTCGATCATCGCGCGCTCTCATCCAGTCATGCAAGCGTGGCGGCCTTCACGCTGCACAGCAACGACCTTGCGTGCTTCTGGAAACACAGAAACAAGCGGAGACCTTGCATCGCAAACGCAAGAACACGAGCGCCAGCAAACACAAGAACAAACTCGTAAAAGCAGAAAACGGAAAAGCAGGAAACAAACAAACTCGCGCGCGACGAACGCCAGGAAACGTAAAAGTAGGAAACGGAAGAAACCCTTGCCGCGCCAAACAAGGAAGACGACGACCCTCCGACGCTCACACCAAGCCTACAAGCGACCCGAACCAGCCGACCCGAACCTACTGAACCGGCTGACCTAAACCTCACACCAAGACTACAACCGAACCTACCCAAACCAAACTTGTACCGAACCGGACGTCCCCGAGCCTCAACTGACCCAAACCAAACTGAGGCAGTCTCGAGCCTGCACCAAACGTACCCCGACCTTGCACTGACCTTGCTCCGAAGTGACAATAAATCCTGGAAACGAACACCGAGCGTACACTAACGTTGAAGCGAAAATGTGGTGCCAATTTAATTGAACCCGTAAATGTCCAAGATATCCAAATGTGGTACCAACAAAATTCATTCCCTAACTAGTTTTCTAATTTAAGTATTTTGCATTTTTCGATAAATGCCTTCTAAAGTCTACATTCATTATCTATAATTCAATCTGCAAAATATATGGCTAAAAATTTCCTACTGAAGGTTTTGTGCAAGGGTACCAATCATATGTAATCTTCACTTTTCCTAGTGTTGAGGAATTTTAGAAATGAGCCTTGAATACACTAAATCGGGTAGACCAAAATTCCATAACAAATTCATTCAAAAGAAAAGTAGAGGACATTTTGAAAAAAGCTTTAAATTGTAAAAACTGAGTTATAAATGGATTGCCCTATAACCTCATATATTTTGACTCATGAACTTTTTAGAGTCTCCATTGTAGATAGTCAAGTTGATTGGAATATTTTAGTTCCCACATGTTTTTGGCATTGACATTATAATATTTGAACTAACAAGTGAAACTGTTGTGTTTTTCTTTTCCAATATAATCTCTGAAATGTCCATTTCAAAGATATACGGTGACAATTGATTTCAAAAAAATTGATATGATTGATCAAAATGTTGTTTTTTGGTTCAAGTTAGAATAAATTTGTAGAAGTTGAAAACAGGTTAATATGAGCGTTAAAGGTTTTAAGACATTTCACAATTCACATTTCACAATTCAGTTCGTCTTTAACTTTCGCAAATATTTTGGTGCCAAGAATACTTGACTCGTATTCAGTTGTGCTACTTTCTAAGTATTTTTGTGCCAATAATAGTTAAAAAGTACCATCAACAAGAAAGCACTTTATAGCTATTTTCTTCTGAATCTTTTCTTCTGGAAACAACAAGTATGTACCAATTACACCATGGTGTTTGACACCATTCTTTCCAATGTTTCTGAAATATTAATAGTATTCTAAGCATTTTGTAATTACTAAGTATGACTGTTATACCAAAATTCCTTGAAAAAGTCATATGGATTATTTCATGTTTTGAATTACAGAAAACTTAAATTTAGTTTTAAACAAATATCACCACACGTGGAAAATACCAAAATTCTTGAAATGTATATTTTAATGTAAAAACATAATGAAAATTTACCAAGGATGGAGATCATATATACTTAACTCCTAAAAGTCGAAGGGGTTTTGTACAAATTAAAAATGTATTATTAAATATACCTTCTAATATATAACTTCTATTGAAGTTTCCGTTAAAGAATTTTATGTCAAGCACAAAAAGTACATGAAATCCATATAGCCAAAATTATAAAAATGTTTTCAAATTCTCTTCAAAAGAGTTCTCTAAGATCGAACCACCCATAACCAATCACTTAAGTAATTTTAGACATGATTTATTGTAGTGCAACACAAAACAATATTTTTAGAGGTGCAATGATAGAAATGCTAGAGAATGCAAAAATTATGGTAGTTTTATCGCTTCCATTGAAATTAATATGAATTCTAGAAGGCAAAAAGTGCATTGGACCCATTGCCAATCTTTAGACTCTTCCAATTTTACTGATTGCTTTCTGCTTTCTTGTAGACTAATTTGGGACATGTGTCATGAACTTTTAATCCCAACCTTGAAAAGATGAACAAAAAACACTCTAGCCTTGGTTGGAAATTAGTCAATATGCAATTGGCTATGGGGCACTGGTTGGTAATGGGTGGTTTTACCTTAGTATTAACTTCAAGAATTCACCAAAAATACAATTTCTATCCGTAACACTTGGATTTTTTTAATGGTCAAATTTGTTGTTTCTATTCCATTTTAATAAAAAATGCATAAAATGTGGTCAAACYGAACACTAGAACATTCTAAACARTTTGCTATTTCTCCTATGATTTTCTTTAAACGTCTTTATCTTAGTTTTGAGTATAAATATTGAAAGACAACCCACAGTTTCAAGGGGATCCAAAAAAGAAATGGGAAAAGAATCCCCCCCCCAAATTGTGTAGAGAGCCGGTTTAAACCCTAAACATTGACACCCTAAAACCCTAAAACCCTAAAACCCTAAAGCCTAAAGTCAAGAGCTTCGCACCCAGAACATGATAAACAAAACCCCGAAAGCCAGAAAGCAGTACAGTGGATCATCCGAGAAGCACCTTGCAAGTTCTCAGATAGCCAAAATAAGAATTGTCGGTTGGCAAAGAAGTCAAAAAATGCAGCAATAGCATACAGGTGTCAATGGGCAGAATTTTTTGGCCCAAGAATTAAGGAAGCCAAGAAATCGCGGGAGAGAACTCTGAAAAAGCCACGGAATCGAGGGAATAGCTCACCAAAGGCGATTTTGGAATCTGTCAGAATTTGCGCGTGGAAAGGTACGTGCATGAACTGATAGAAATTTGAAAATTGAAGCCCTGTGCGATTGAATTCCCGCCCGAACGTCCGTGCCAAGTCCGCCTTTGGTTCCCACGAGCTTCGGGGACGAGGTTTTCCATTTCCAAGGCAGCCACGTAGGTTCATTTTTGAGTCCGCGGTTTTGTTTTTTCATGAGCTCGCACTCAAAGCTCCACCACTCTCTCCCCCGTCGTGGTTTCTTGCCTTGTCTGCGGGTTCTTGCGAAAAGAAGACACTCACACAATCGCGGGAGTGCACTCTGCACCGTCTTCTTAATAAGTACCACTTATTTTTTCCAGTGTTATGGCGTTGGCAGTAGCTATTGAATGTGTTAGTCGATCATTGTGCTGTCACTCTGGATTCATGGATGACTTTGCAATGATTTGTGTGTTTGACTTGTGTTTTGAAATGGGAACCTCATTGTCAATAGAGGTCAACAATGCAGCTTTTCTGACTCCTATAATGGCGCCGGGAATTACGGAGTCTTACCAATCACTCAGATCATCCCTGTGCTCTTCCTATCCATTTCAGGAGGTATCCTCGACTCGAAGATGATAACCTATCCTCCACTCGAAGATGTTAACGTATCCTCGACTCAAAGATGTTGACATATCCTCGACTCGAAGATGCCGACCTAAAATCGAATATAATATTGTTTCTGTAATGTCGACACGCGTAGTTCATAAATTATCTTCGACTAGAAGATATCCTGGTCTATTATTCAATCTTGGAAATACAATATCACCACATAGTCTTATTAAGAAAGGTTCAATTTGTGCTATTTTCACCCGTCTATTGGAACCCAATCATTATCTTCGAGTCGAGGATAATGTAGTTTGTTAGTAATAGCATTCCTTGCATTTTTATAACTATCATTTAGTTGTAAACAACTTTTAAATGTAATCGTGGAGATGTAGTAGACATCTTGGTAGATCTCTTATACTATCTTCGACCCGAAGATAGTTGTTGGTGTTCATCCATAGTGTTCGGAGTAGTGATGGCATTCCCCCTCTGTCGATGGTATGATTCGTTCAACCCCTCCAAATCTGATGTAGTTGGTTTTGGAGAAATGGAGTATCATCGAGCCGAAGATAAGGTTCATGAGATAACTTCGAATCAATGATATTCTGAAGAGTATTTTGCTAATCTAGTAGAGGTTGTAATGTCTTAGAGTATCTTAGAGTCRAAAATAATTTGAATTGGCACCATTAGTGTTCAATATATTTCTAGTTGAATATTTAGCACATAATGGGAATCGGTGCTCCATATAAATATGGATGCATCACGTATTCACTAACAGAGTACTAACTGTGAAGTACTTGAATTGGATGTTCTGCCTTGATCAATTCACTGAAAAGAATGTACGGTCATATTGTTTCCTTTTAGGTTATCTTCGACTCGAGGATATCTATTTTTCGGTAATATTATACTCCTTCGAAATGGATCTTCATGGTCCTGAAGAGTTTGCAAATCCAGTGCCTACATTACCCCTTGGTGTGGCTGTATGTGATGGAATTCCATGCGAGAAGTGGGTCAGAAAAGCCGTCACCGTCACTGATGAAGCAGGGAATGACGTCGCAAATGGGATCTGTCAAAATGTCGTTCCGGAGCTCGTCATCGACATGGACGGGAAGCCTTTGGGTGACGATAGATTCTCCATTCAAATTGCGGAGTCTTTGTGTGAGGATGTAGTCCCGTCCTCTTGGATGTGGTCTATGCACTTGTAGAACATCAAGCGAGTGTTTTTGAACGGTGTCAGCCTTTATGATCACGACCAAACCCATATTTACAATACGGCCATCAGTGCCTCCATTCGAAGAGTTTGTAAAGGAATTTGGTCGTACGAAAGCACTCGTGAAAGGGTAGAACCTGTCGAGCCTCCAAAGAGAGATGCCCTTTTGACTACATAGTCAATCGTGGAAGTCTCAACAAAATCATGTTGTGAGCATAATTGCTGCCAGCCTTTCCCACGTGGTCAAATCCATGCTATACGGACTCAACTTCATGTGCGTGATGGATTTTATGAACGCAAGAAGACACTACTGGAGGTGCATAGGCAGGTCCACAAGGACAATCATGGCAAGGAGAGGATAACCTTGAAAGAAAGGGAAGTGTGTCCGCAAGCGTGGTGGATCATTCATGGAATTGCCAAAGCTACCTTCTACAGGTACAAGGGAGAGGCCAAAGCAGCGAAACAAGCTGAGGCGCATGGAAATTTGGGATCCAAAAAACCTTGCACACATACTGTGCAAGCAACTGCTACGCTCTGGATACTCATTGTGGGTGATGCTAACAAGATGCCACACAAAACAAGGACATTGGAATCTAATGTTGTTTTCCCTTTGATGCATGAGGACTGGGACTTGGAGTAGAATGCCTTGCAGTTGATGACTGAAGAGGTGTGGACTCATCCATGGCATCCACAGCGCCTGCACTTGGCAAAGATTTCATGATAAAAATAAGAAGTCCGTGTATTAATTTCTCAAAAAATGAGTCTTCATGTTACAAAATTGAATTTTGAGACTCAAAATGAAGAACTCCGTGGTTATTTCCACATAGTGATCTTTAAAATCCATAATAATGGTTCTCCTATCATCCGCTAAGGGCCTGTACAAGCTATAATACACATCAAGTCGAGTCAACCTAAAACGCCCAAACCACAATAGAACATCGGTGTGCAGCACCTGCAGATGGGACCGTGGAAACGAACGTCAAAGGATGGTCAACTATCCCAGTCGGATCATCTTCATTCTCGTCCCCTTCCACGGTTGTCTCAGCATCTGCCGCACTAGGCCCAACCTCCTCCATAGCTTCATCGGCCAGCTTGACTTCGGAATCTGGTGGTGGTGGTGGAGGAGTGTTCAAGACTGGGTCAGTCGCTGGAAGAGGAGGACGCTCATACTTTTCTTCCACGGAGGCTATCGACGTCGGGGTTGGAGTACATGGTATAGGTGCCTGTGCAAGTGAGACTGGAGCAGAAGTGGTGGGCAATGTCGCAACCTGTGTGGGATCAGACGGTGCAGGAGTAGAGGTGTGGGGAACCAAAAACGGAGACCCTTCTTTGGGAAGACCAGACACCCCACCCATCATTGAATCCATTCCTACACCTTGGATCATGAGTGGAACTGTACTTGGAGCGGGTTGAAGCGACACAATGGAAGCCATGCCTGCCAGGGTGTGACGGATCGCCTCGTGCAGGTTCTCTGTTCTCTGAATCTGGAACGCCATGAGATCCTTCAACTCATCCATTCGTGCACTACTCTCCATATGCATTTGCAGATTCATAGCCCGGTCTTTCTTCCTGGCTTCCTACATCTTGTCCAACTGCCTCTGGAAGTCGTCGTCATCGTCGTCAACAACTTCCTTCCTCTTCTTCCGCGGAGTTACAGGTCGTACAGGAGTGAATGCAAGGGTCCCTTCCACGGGCTGCCCAGAGGAAGCAGAGGACCCCCGGACACTTTGTGAGAGGTTTGGAGGAGGCATGCCTACATGCTCTACATCAAGGGGTTCAGGGTCCAGTTGGTCCTGGTCCTCACAAGAGTATTCTTCCTCTTCGGTAGCCTCTTCACTGTCGGCTACAATCCTCCGTGACCTCGAAGACGGAGTCTTTGGGAGGTTCCACGGCGACTTCTTGTGCCTGGAAGTGGACGGAGTTGAAGTCCCCGCAGGCTTTCTAGGAAAGCGCTCTTCATTGACGAAATAACCCTTGGGCAGGAAGTCATTCTTGTCTAATGACTTCCCCAACTCCACAACACTAGTCCACATGTCGGACTCGTCCGAAGCCCCGACAACGTAGACTTTATGTCCCAACATCTGTGAGGTTATCAACCTGTGGAATTAGAGATGGTAGAGAAGCATAGTGTATTGCAATGGAATATCAAAGGAACTAAGTAAAATAGGTCGACCCAACCTAATGTGTCATAGGAATACCAAGGCACTGCATCGCAGCGGATGAGGTCGACTTGACCTGAAGTTCCTTTCCATTGCTGCGCAGGTAAAGTTCGCGCCAGCAAAGACGGACAGTACATTTCGTGACCCCAGACCGTGTTTGTCCAGCATATTGAGATAAAACTCCATCCAAAGCTCCGTATTATGGATCTTGTAGAGGAGCTCATTGTACAGACGCGGTTTCTTGAACACATCCATGTGGTGCTCGGTAGTCTGGCCTGGGAGGTATAACGGTGGTCCTTGACTTGTCTTGCAAGAACGTCAGGTAGACTCTCTCCACAGCCTTGCTGTTATTCGGAGAGTAGTCTCCCATCCTTTTGTTCTTTGCCGGCCAGTAATCTGCCGAGTCCATCTGATACTCCTTCAAGACATCATTCTGCTGGATGAAGCTAATGACTTGGGTCTGCTCGACCAGATCTGCGCAAATGAACATCCACTTAGGGACATCCTCAAGCACAAGTTTCTGCATTGCTTGAAAGGTGTTCATGACTGCGTAGAAATATGGCATCATGATCGTGCCGTTCGCCTTATTCAGCACTCCAGGCGTGTAGCGGAAGTCAATGACTCCAAAGTTGAGGCCCGCATTGGTTCTTTTTTTCCACGCATTTTTTGTCCAGTCGTGGTGCTTCTCCGCCGCCAGGTCATAAGTCCTGTAATGTGCGACAAATTGCGGCTTCACGAACTTGCTCCTGTGCTCAAGGAAGACCCTGAAAAATTTTGCCGCGTACGGAGACAAGTCCGCAGCAGTCTTCCTCTTGGACTTTGCCAGCTTCGCATCCTTCCAGTACTCCTCTCTAGGTTGTTCTAGGAGGATGTTCATGGTGGCGCTTGTAATGGAGCGACTACTCTTGAACTCGCTCCACTTCTCAACATTGAGGTCATTGAAGGAATTCAATAATCCCAATGTCAGGTCAAGAAGGTGTAGCTCCCTCTTCACGAAGTACTTGCACTTACGATGCTTGACCCAGTCCTTCACCGTGTAGCAGCTCTCCAGCACGGAGGAGATCATCTTCACAGTGACCTTTGGGTACTTCAAATTCTGCTTCTTGGGGTCCATGTGCAGAATGTGCTTGGCGAGCTTGGCCAAGTCATTGTAGGAGAGGTTACCCAACCACTTGAAGAACTCGAGTGTCAAGTTTCCACTCTCAGACTTCCACCCAGGTCTCTCATTGAATTTCACAAGATGGTCAGGGTCGATGAGTTCTCCGTGAGCTGCACTCGAAATGACCTCACTCCATAGTTTGAAGACAGCGTCAGGAGCGGTGATAATCTTCAGCTTGTTCTTGATTTTCAACTTCTCTTAAGTGTCCTTTTCCCTTGATGATTTCTGGGGTTTCACCACGTCCAACATGGCGAAGCGGATGTTCATGGCTTTCGTGAACTCCTGCCAGAAGTGAACAATGCAAGAACTAAGTCAGTGGCAGTTTAGGTTGGTGCAACCTAAATTGACATCATGCACATTTTTTGAAGGAAATTTTACAGAAAATGGTAGTTCAGGTCGAGTCGACCCAAACAGGCTTACCTTGACCTTAATTGTGTTTCTCTTGTTTTCGACATTGCGACAAGCAACGGAGACCGTCTTGACGGGGGTTGCGTCCTTTGGATTCTTTGGACTCCCCATGTTCACCCAACAAGTCCTGGCACCAAGAATATTTGTTGACCACAATGGTTTCAATGCAACAAAATGGTTTACACGATTGTAATATGCAGAAATCGTCCGGAGAACTTCATTCTTGTCTGACCATACAATTTAGCAATCCCACTCCCGGAAATGCTTCAGGATGGCCTCATCCACATCTGTCTCTACCATCATTTTACTGGCAGAGACACTGTGTTGCCCATTCACTATGTAGAATTTGCCTTTACGAACCCGTTCCCATTCTTCTGGACCAGGCTTCTTCGCCTCGTTCACGGGCATGACACAAAGGGTCTACTTGCCGGTCTTGTCGGGCATGTGTATTAATAAATGGAACATGTCCAACACAAGACGCTCTTCGTGGCTGCGGATGTTGACATTAGCAGGTGCCGGAATGAGCTGGTTTATGGACAACTTCTTCTTCTCGTCCACGGCAAAGATGTAGGCGTCACTACAGCTGGTCCAATAGTTCTTGTAGGCTTCGGTGGACTCTTTATAGTCCACTTGCTTGGGGTCATGTGCAGCGGGGACATCTGTCACGGCCGATGCAAAACTGAGCTCCACCTTCGCTGGCTCATTCTAATCGTTTTCAGTGGCCTGCGTGCTAGAGGTCGATGCCAGATTGCTTCTTCTTGCGCCTGTGACTAGCGTGCCTCTTTGAAGACTCTTCCTCGTTTCGCAGCTCTGCTGAGTTCCAGGTGTGCCTTGAGAACTCTGGCCCTCCAGCAAACTGGGCGGATCGTGGGACACCGAGCGCTCAGCGTTCTGCAAAATCTTAAGTTCTACCTTCCCCTTGAGAACCGCGAAGTCGATGAAAAGCTGCTGAAGCCTGTCGCAGAGATTCTTTCCCGTGACTTGCACTCCCTTCTTGTTCTTCCAGTAGCCACCATCCACTTTCTTCTCGAGTTCGGATATCATGCTGCTGTAATCTGTATTGTCCAAACTCTCGATGAAATGGGTTACGTAGAAGGGGATCTTTGCCGAGTCAATCAAAAGCGTGAAATGATATTGCTCTTCGTCCTTCTTCCTGACTTGGGTAGTCACACAACACTAAAAGCTCAATCATAGATTCAAAACTGAAACGTTGAAAGCTCAATTATAGATTCAAAACTGAAACGCTGAAAGCTCAATCATAGATTCAAGTCGTTCCCTTGCTCTCTTTTGGATGGAACTCGGAATGTCACCTAAACCCACAACAGCACACAACAGAGGAAGACTAAATTCACAAATGCAGACTACATTCTCAAAGGCTGAAGGAGCTTACCAACTGAACAACTTGCAGCTCGTCTGCAACGCCTCCGACACCTTCGTCGATTATCCAGCCACGACACCTCCGTCGGTCCACTCGCCATGATGCCTTCGACGCCTGCGATGCCTCCATCGATTATCCAGCCACGACGCCTCCGTCGATGGCTCCCTGCCTCCGCCGAGAAGAAGGGTTGACCCTACAGCCCACCCGCAACAACCCTATCTCAGCAAACGAAGCAAACATAGAAAAACGAGGAGCTCAACGACAAAACAACTTTCCTCGCAAGAAGCTGCAAAAGAAAGAGCAAAACGAGCGCCAGAAAAAAAAAAAAAAACTAACGTTGTCTTTGACCACCCGCCCAGAGCTGATGATCAGTGATGAAAACGCAGCAAAGCACCGGATAAAGCTGCAAAACGAGGAGCAAAACGAGCGAGGTAAACAACAAAAAAATGCCCAGCGCCGTCTTCGAGCACCCTCAGATCCGGAGATGACCTCGTCTCGATACCCAGGACCCAAGTGCCGGAGCTGGGAATCGGTATTTTGCTGTCTGGATACCCGAGACCCTAGGCAAGAACTAAATTGGTGTTGATTTGTCCCGATACCCGGGACCCCAGTCCACGTACTGAGAACCAGTGTGAAGTTGTCCCGATACCTGGGAACCCAATCCTGGAATTGTGAACCGGCAATAATTTGCCTTAGATATCCGGGACTCCAGTGAAAACTGACCTCGCTCATGCAGCAAGCGGTAGAAATTTGATACTCGGCCCTCATATAAATCGCAAATAATCTCAAATACTCACCCAAAATCTCAAATAATCAAAACGAAAACTAGTTTAAGTTATGTAGGCCCAATTGTCTACTATATAAATTAATGAAAATCCTCATAGAGCGTAAAAAAATTCAAAGTCTTCAATTTTGATAAATAAAATGAATGTCGGAATAGAAGTATCAACGTTTCATACTTTTACCCACTATTGTAAATTCATACTCGCCGTCCTATACTCATGCCCGCCATTTTGTGTTCGCACTTGAAACATACAAATTGAAACAAAATTTCTTGTAGAAGAAAAGCGTAAGAAATTATTAATTATGTATGAGTACTACATGCAGAAGGGTTTTCTATGCATTTCCCAATTGAGAAAATCTCCGGTGAGTCTCACATTTTCTGTATTCCCTAACATACACACACCGTGGAAAATCAAACTCAATGGGAATTTTAACACCGGGAACTGAATATGAGACCCCTATAATGACTTCTGCTCTAAAATGTGGCACTTTCAATTCATAAAGGCATTTAATTTTCCAACTTGATCTTTTACAATAACTATAATTGAACTTCTACAAATACGAATATTAAATTCCTAAATAGCAAACTTATCCCTTAATATTGGAATGTTACAGAAGTCAATTATCCTTTATAATTGAATGTCGTCCAACAACCAAAGGAAATTATGAGGTTTCGGGAATTTAGGGATAAATAGCATTAAGAAATGCAAAATATTTCATTTGTATACAAACAAAAATACAAAACCTCCTATTAACAAAACCTAAATTTAGCAAGGCTTGAACAAAAAAATCAACATAATTCTCCGGTTTGTTGTGAATTAAATACAGCAGCCTTTTTCTTATTAATAAAATTTTTTAATCTTATGTCAACAAAAAATGGCTAAACGCAAAATGAATTTTCCCATGAATCTCAACCCTTCCTAAGCTCTGCAACTTACACTAATTTTAATGGCGAGGATTGAACGTAAAATCAACGTGCTTCTCCGGTTTGTTATCAATTAAATACAGCAGCCTTTTTGTTATTAATAAAAGTTTTTAATGTTGAGTCAGGAAAAAATGGCTAAATGCAGAATGAATTTTCCCGTGAATCTCAATCCACCCTAAGATTTGCGACTCAAACTAATTTTATTGGCGAGGATTGAACGTAAAAATAAAGACGCTTCTCCAGTTTGTTATGAATTAAATACAGCAGACTTTTACTTATTAATACAATTTTTTAATCTTGTGTCAACAAAAAATGGCTAAACGCAAAATGAATTTTCCCATAAATCTCAACCTTCTCTAAGCTTTGCAACATACACTAATTTTATTCGTGAGGATTGAACGTAAAAATCAACGCGCTTCACCAGTTTGTTATGAATTAAAAAAAAACAGCCTTTTTCTTATTGATAAAAGTTTTTCATCTTGTGTCAACAAAAACTCGCTAAAGGCAAAATGAATTTTCCCATGAATCACAACCGTTCCTAAGCTTTGCAACTTACACTAATTTTATTGGCGAGGATTGAATGTAAAAATCAACACGCTTCTCCAGTTTGTTATGAACTAAATATAGCAGTCTTTTTCTTATTCATAGAAGTTTTTCATCTTTTGTGAGGAAAAAATGGCTAAACGCAAAATGAATATTCCCATGAATCTCAACCCTCCCTAAGCTTTGCAACTTACACTAATTTTATTGGCGAGGATTGAACGTAAAAATCAACGCGCTTCTCCAGTTTGTTATGAATTAAATACAGCAGACTTTTTCTTATTGATAAAAGTTTTTAATGTTGTGTCAAGAAAAATAGGCTAAACGCAAAATGAATTTACCCATGAATCTCAACCTTTCCAAAGCGTTGCAACATACACTATTTTTATTGGCGAGGATTGAACGTAAAAATCAACGTGCTTCTCCGGTTTGTTATGAATTAAATACAGTAGCCTTCTTGTTATTAATACAAGACTTTAATGTTGTGTCAAGAAAAAATGGCTAATTGCAAAATGAATTTTCCCATGAATCTCAACCCTACCTAAGCCTTGCAACTTACAATAATTTTATTGGCGAGGATTGAATGCGAAAACCAACGCGCTTCTACGGTTTGTTATGACTTAAATATAGGAGACTTTTTCTTATTAATAAAATATTTTAATGCTGAGTCAAGAAAAAATGGTTGAACGCAAAATGAATTTTCCCATGAATCTCAACCCTCCCTAAGCTTTGCAACTTAAACTAATTTTATTGGCGAGGATTGAACGTAAAAATGAACGCGCTTCCCCGGTTCGTTATGAATTAAATACAGCAGCCTTTTTCTTCTTATTAAAAGTTTTTAATGTTGAGTCAAGAAAAAATGGCTAAATGCAAAATGAGTTATTCCATGAATCTCAACCCTCCTAAGCTTTGCAACTTACACTAATTTTAATGGTGAGGATTGAACGTAAAAATCAAATCGCCTCTACGGATTTTTATGAATTAAATATATCAGCCATTTCCTTATTAATGAAAGGTTTTCAGCTTGTGTCAATAAAAAATGGCTAATCGCAAAATGAACTTTCCCCTGAAACTCAACGCTCCCTAAGCTTTGCAACTTACACTAATTTTATTGGCGAGGATTGAATGTGAAAATCAACGCGCTTCTACGGTTTGTTATGAATTAAATAGAGCACCCTTTTTCTTATCAATAAAAGTTTTTATTGTTGTGTCAACAAAAAATGGCTAAATGCAAAATGAATTTTTCCATGAATCTCGACACTTCCTAAGTTTTGCAACTTACACTAAATTTAATGGCGAGGATTAAACGTAAAAATCAACGCGCTTCTCCGGTTCGTTATGCATTAAATATAGCAGCCTTTCTCTTATTACTTAAAGTTTTCCACGTTTTGTCAACAAAAAATATCTAAACGCAAGATGAATTTTCTCATGAATCTCAACCCTGCTTAAGCTTTGCAACTTACACTAATTTTATTGGCGAGGATTGAACGTAAAAATCAACGTGCTTCTACGGTTTGTTATGAATTAAATACAGCTGCCTTTTTCTTATTAATTAAAGCTTTTAATGCTGTGTTAAGAAAAAATGGCTAATCGCAAAATGAATTTTTCCATGAATCTCAACCCTCCCTAAGCTTTGCAATTTACACTAATTTTATTGGGGAGGATTGAACGTAAAAATAAACGTGCCTCTACGGTTTGTTATGAATTAAATACAGCAGCATATCTCTTATTAATAAAAGTTTTTCATCTTGTGTCAACAAAAAATGGCTAAATGCAAATGAAGTTTGCCATGAATCTCAATCCTCCCTAAGCTTTGCAACTTACACTAATTTTAATGCCGAGGATTGAATGTAAAAATCAACGTGCTTCCCTGGTTTGTTATGAAATAAATACAGCAGCCTTTTCCATATTAATAAATGGTTTACATGTTGTGTCAACAAAAAATGGCTAGACACAAAATGAATTTTTCCATGAATCTCAACACTTCCTAAGCTTTGCAACTTACACTAATTTTAATGGCGAGGATTGAACGTAAAAATCAACGCGCTTCTACGGGTTTTTATGAATTGAATACAGCAGCCTTTTTCTTATTAATAAAAGTTTTTCATCTTGTGTCAACAAAAAATGGCTAAATGCAAATGAATTTTCCCATGAATCTCAACCCTGCCTAAGCTTTGCAACTTACACTAATTTTATTGGCAAGGATTGAACGTAAAAATCAACGCGCTTCTTCGGGTTTTTATGAATTAAATATTGCAGCCTTTTTCTTATTAATAAAAGTTTTTCATCTTCTGTCACCGAAAAATGGCTAGACACAAAATGAATTTTCCCATGAATCTCAACCTTCCCTAAGCTTTGCAACTTACACTAATTTTAATGCCGAGGATTGAAAGTAAAAATCAACGCGCTTCTACGGTTTGTTATGAATTAAACACAACAGCCTTTTTCTTATTAATAAAAGTTTTTAATGTTGAGTCATGAAAAAATGGCCAAATGCAAATTGAATTTTCCCATGAATCTCAACCCTCCCTAGGCTTTGCAACTTACACTAATTTTATTGGTGAGGATTGAACGTAAAAATCAACGCGCTTTTGCGGTTTGTTATGAATTAAATATTGCAGAATTTTTCTTATTAATAAAAGTTTTTATAAAGCAAATAGTCAACTACAAACTTTATAAAGCTAATAGTCAACTAAAAAATTAAGCATTACTTTGTAGTCACATAAAAAAAAATTTTTTCATAAAAGCAATAAAATAAGTTTTCAAATTAAAAATAATAGTTTTTATTCTATGCATTTTTGAATTTCATTTTTGACAATAAATTGTCAATGAATCTATATGATTCATGAGAACTATAGGCCATACATTTGGCTTTAGAATGAGAAATGAARTATTCATACTTTGTATAATTGAAAATGCGTACCATCATGGTGAGCACTCTTAATATTGAATTCATTGCCTACAATGACAATGATGGCACTTGAAGCCAGTAATGGATATTCATGCTTTAGAAGTGCTATTCCTACGTAATGGAGAATGTCATCATTATTTCTTTATCATAGTCCATCATGGCCTTACTAATGAATGGAAAATAATTGTTTAGCTATGTGAGCTGTATATAGAATTTGAAGACCTCATCTTTAACAATTTCTAAAAATTGATTTCCATAAACTACTAGCAAGTTTCATGTTCCAATTATTCTTTGTCTATATTTAGGGTAAATAATTATGGGGTTTATGGCCATAAGGAAAAAAAAATTGAAAGTGGTTTATAGAGAAAGAATGAAGAAATTGGAAGTGATTTGTTCTCGGGGGGGGTAGTGTGTCAAAAAAATAAGGGGATAGGTGTGAATGCCAAGTATTTTTTAGGGGGGTATTATTTTTTTATTTTTATTTTTAAACATGCTATCATTATATAATTTTCTACTTAGGGTTATTAGAGAAGGGGCTTGCATTACTTGTAAATCTAAATTCATATGAAAAAATGATATGGTTATTTAGAAGAAAAAAAAAATCTACTACAAATTCTGTCCTATAGTCCATTCCGTTCAAACTTGGTTTTCTTTCTTCCAGTAATGACAACTTACAACTAGAACTTAAGAAAAAAGTGTAGTCAATACTACTATGGTAGGAGGCTCATAAACCGACCGGGCTATAAAACCGATCATGGTGTAGGGGTACACGTTGCTTTCTTCCATGTACTAACTGTGTACATTTCAAGGGGTGGTCGCTTTTAGTGACCACTGCGTTTCAACTCTAAAAATTCATAGCTAGTTCCAGAAAGGTCTAAAAAATATGAAAAGACTTGGACTAGATGCAAATTCCATTTTTCTTCCTATTAAAATTTACTGAAGATTGTTTCAATGGAGTTTAGCTCTTAGATGGACAGTTTAGGAGCCTCCTACCATATTGCATCTTCCATAAAAATTGTTAATGATGCTCAAAAATTAGGAAGGTATCTGTGTCTGCTCCGTGCTGTATCAACTTTTTTTGTGATGTCGCGTTGGTGATCACAATGTCCTGGATTAGTTGTTGCAGAGGTGGTTGAGGAAGTGCTCGGTGATCTCAGTAGGTTATCTACATCTTTGTTTTCCTTTCTTGCATCTTTGCTTTGTTTGTTCCAGGGTTGAATGTCATTGCACTCCCAATTTTCTCCATGTTCACTTCTTTAGTTTGGAAGCGACATTGTTGTTTTTGAACGGTGTTTATTTGTATAGCAATGAATTGTATTGCAATGAGTTGTACACCATTGAAGCCACATCGTACCCATCCGTGCCTCACAGTGAATTGGAATTGCAAAGTGCAGAGAAGGAGCTTCCGCTTTAATCGCTGTAAAATCTGGGAACGCAAAGGTAAGGGAATGAATACACGTCTCCAGGTTTTTCGGAGTCTTTTAGATCGACTCGACCTAAACCAACCATTCAATAAGGCAACAATCCCTCTTCATTAAATAAAACATGATAGAGTAGACGTTTAGGACAAGTCGACCTAATAATCAGAACACGGGAGCTCCTGACAAATACGTAAATAATCATAAAATGAAGTGAATCATACGTCTGTTTAGGTCAAGTCAACCTACACAAGACAACTTTACAGAACGTGCGTATGTGCATTCTATCGAATTGCATGATATACTTCAGTTCAGTACGTTATACTCCAGTTCAGGTCGACTCGACCTAAAGCTTGTTATGTGCTGTATGAGATAAGATCAAAAGACCAATTGAGTCTTCAATCAAAAGACCAAGTGAGTCATGTGCTGTATGGGATTAGATCAAAAGACCAATCTGCGATTATTACCAATTAGGTCGACTCGACCTAAATGTGTAGGTTTGATGAATTCATTTATTGAGCCTGTCAAGTGCTGTCTATGATTATATTCATCGTGCCTTTCCTCTCTGCTCTTTTAGGTTGAGTCGACCTAATGATGGATCCCGCCATTCAATGTATAGATTACACTAAACATATATCATGGATGCGTCGGTTAGCATGTCGGACATGACGGACTCATCGGATGAAGAGTTCCCAGCGCTTGAAGGGATGGATGTTGGAATACCGGAGTGCGAAGGGTTGCCTCGAAGGCAATGGAACATGAAGTGCGTGACGCTTTACAACCTCGACGGTGTACTTGTTGGAGAGGGTACCTGCCACAGCGTCAACTCCGATCTCGTGCTCGGTGCGAATGGTCCGCTTGGAGACACGCATGTGGTTGTCCACCTCTCAAAGACATTTTCTAAGGAGGACATCCTCTAGGAGCAGGTGTACTCCTTGGTGGCCTGGCCGACAAATTTCGTCCACTGCCAAGGGACAAGCTTGCGTGACCACGAGGCCCAAGACAACTTCAACTGTCTACATCAAAAGCTACTTAACCCACCGCCTTTGACTTCCTCTAGGCCCTACACAAGTGTGATCCGGAAGCCGAGGAGAGAAGATGGGATTAAGGCAAAGGAGCTCTTGACTTAGGATTCCATCAACGCGGTCTCCAGCAAACTCTGCTACAACAAAAACTGCATTCAACCCTTCCCAAGGGAGAGCATTCAAGCGGTCCGCGAACGCATGTACCTTAGTTCCACTTTCAAGTTCAGAGCCCACATGAAGACTGACATTCACAGATCTGTTCATCATGACTTGCGCGGAAAGAAGGTGGTGACGGTGGAAGGGATTGATGTGTGCACGCGAGCATGGATGCTCATTTCCGAAGTCCCTGAAGCCACTTTCTACTGCTACCAAAAGTATGCAAAAGCGAAGCGAGAAGCAAGGGTCCATGGAAACATTGGACTCCTGAAACCAAGAGAACATACTGAGGAAGCCACTGCTACGTTGAAGTGCATCTTGGACAGAGAAGCGGATCACATGCCACATAAGTCGAGGACTACAAAGTCAGGGGAGAAGATTGTCTCCATGATTCTGCCTTCAACCTTTCAGTGGAAGGGTCAGATGAAACACATGAACAACATCAATGCGGCTCTAGGTCTGAAGGACATCTCAATTTCAAACTTGAGCAAAATAAGATCCAAGAAGTTTTCGGAGTTCGAAGTGAAGAAGCCCGGGGACAATTTTGCTCGTTGCGCTAAGTGTGACAAACTCCAGGAGCTCAGAAAGAGTTTTCTAGCTGGGTCTATAAGTGCAATGAAATGGACTAGAAGATTAGACAAACATCTTGCTATTGCTCGTGCTCACAGAGAGTTGTATTATGCGAACCAGTACTTCTCCAACAATTCTCCACACAAGTGCCTCACTATTATGCATGACAAAATGGATCATGCCAAGCTGGCCTGCCCTGTTTTTTTCTCACAAAACCAAGCAAACCAATGGCTTCATGAAGTTTCCAGACTCCGTCACAGGAATGATTGCACATGGGCATGGTGATATCCGGTATGCACACTACGGCTTGGATATGTTTCCGCACGACTCAAATTACACCATCGGATCCATGGCAAAGTTGCTGCATCTCCCAATAACCATTTTTTTTCTCCCAATGACCATTATTAATTTTGGACTTTCAAAAGTCCAAAAGTAGTTAAATGTAGCATAATAAAGCAAACACATCCAAAGTAGATCCTTTCACAAGGACAATTTTGTATCTATGGAACAAAATTAAAAAAAAGCCTCGAACTACATGCCAAGAAAAATGTTTGAACACCAATGAAGCATACACATCCAACGAAGATGAATTCATAAGGACAATTGTATACCAATGGAACGGAAATAAAAAAGAGCCTCCAACTACATTTCAAAAAAAAGTATTTGACCAGCAATGAAGCTTGAGGCTCTTTTATTTCAACAAAAGTGTTTGAACACAAATGAAGCAGACAAAAAGAGAAGAAAAATCCATCGCGGTCGGATGCATGGGAAGGAATTTAGGCACAAGTTCCTACAAATTCAAAATACCTCAAAATTTGTGGCATGTATTGATATTTGTGGGCACTAGGTCTGAGAAAACTGAAAGAGTACCTCCCATTTTGGAGGGCGCTATTTCTCAGGAAAGGAGTGGCTCCACTAAGATATCACAACTTTAGAAACCACACATGATTTTCTATCTTTAAAAAATTGTTAAGTAGAAGTAGGTTCAAGATTGAACAAAGAACTAATTTGTTGATAGCTCCAAGATGGAATTGAAACACAATAATCCCACCAAGGAAATTGTTCTGGCAAGCATACTTAACTTTGTCAAACAATTTTTTTTGAAAAATTGTAAAACATGCATTTGGATATAAAATGTATAAGTAATTTTTTCAAGAAGATACTCTAATTGCCTAAAAACTAAGATCAGTAATAACTTTCACATAACAAATCCAAATGAAATCAATGAATTTAAGCTTTACATGTGCACAAAATTACAATCTAAAAGACATTGTTTAAAAAAAAAATTTAAATCATTTTTTTGTGTGAGGGGTCTTATGCCTAAAAAATGCGCTTCTGTCTAACTTTTGCTCTAAGTCATTGATTGAAATATAATTATATTCACACAAACCTAATATTTTTTTGATCTTTAACCTTAAGGGACCAAGGCCTTTTATTTGCAAAAAAACACTCAATACTGCCATTTTTATAGCAAAGAGTAAAAAGATTTGAAAATTGTTTTTTCTGCACATCTAACTGTAGGATCTTATACCTAACTATTATGAAATATGTGGTAAAAATTTCAAAAATTTTGACCACATAGATTGCAAGATACTTGAATTTAAAGTGAAAAAAATAAGTTTTTCAGCACATTGCGAGACTAGATTATTTGACTTTGAACTTTCTTAACTTTAATTTTTTGCATTATAGAGTTTTGAGCTTTAAATCCTTACTGTGGAGAATTTAGTTGAGAGTCTGGGGAAAAATATAAAATATAAAATAAGCATAAATTTTAGTCACTAAAAAATTGTTAAGTAGATGTAGGTACAAGATAGAAGAAAATCTAAATTATTAATATCTTCAAGACGAAATTGAAACGCACTAATTCCAATGGTGAGATTGTTCTAGCAAGCAAAATAAACCATTTTTCTGAAAATTTGCGAAAATTGCATTCAAAAACAAATCCTACAACTTATTTTTTCAAAAAGATGCTTAGAGTGCCCCAAAAACAAGATTGTTTATAACTTTCTCATAACAAATCCAAATGGAATGAATCAAATCTTTCTATGTAGGAGAAAACATAATCTATGAGAAAAAAAATTAAAATTTCATTTTGGCACCCCCCTCTCCCTTGTTTTGAGCTTATTTGGGCATAACTTTTGTTCCTGGGCACCGATTGAAAAAAAAAATTATATTTCCACAAAGCCGATCAATTTTTCTATCTTCAAAAAAAGTTTTAAAAAATTAGGCCAAAAATTGAGACCGTAGGTACTTGTCCAAAATCACATTTGTCCTCTAAAGGAACAATGGTCCTTTAGGGGATAACCCTTGAAGGACGGACTAGTGATCATGAAAATCATGCTACTCACTGGAAGTCAAAGTATTAGGAAAAATCTTCCCTTTCCACTTCTAATAGCGAGGATGAAAAGTTGCAATTATGTTCTAGACAGCTTGATTCTCTGTTATCCAAAGGACACAAAACATCCCCGTGGCATTCAAGGGTTAAAAAAAATCAAGAAATCATGGCAAATATTGAGACTGTTTGGGTTTGCTCGAAATCCATTTTCTCCCTCAAGGGGACAATGGGCCTTTCCGAGGCTCGGAATTTGAAGCAAATTGAAAAAGAAATTTTTATATATTTTTTATAATTTTCTTGAACTACTAACCATGCTAATTAAAACTAGTGCAATCATAGGGTCATATGCGAAACCTTAAATCTCAACGTTTCACACTCGAGCAAAATATTACCTCATCTATTAAGATTATGTGCCAAAATCGTAAATTAATCTCGGGCCAAACCACAAGAGGCAGCACAACAAAAACACAATCAAATTTACAAAGAAATGCCACTTCGTAGAATGTACAGCCAACAATAAACACTTCAGATCAACTTGACATCCAAGATTAAGACACCGCCCACAACTGTCAAGAACACTTCGGAAACCAAAATATGAATCCCCAAAACATACGAAACTGCAGATAGTTTGGAACCTCACTACACGAATAATATCCTACAAGACCGATTGCAAATGGAAACTAAGCCGTGCACATTTCACAGAGTGATGCTATGCCAATTCCRGCACTTTAGAAAATATGGCCTGTCGGAGGAAGATACGGGTGTGAAACCGAAAAAATACGTCATATGCAACCAATCTCCAAGAATCCTGGATAGTAACTCCCCGCATTGTAACCCTAGACAACTCCAAGCAGACACAATAGTGACCTACACTGAAACTCTCCAACTCCGCTGTCCACGACGCATTGGCATGACCCTCAAAAGATCCAGTCCAGGCCTCAGAAACACAAGAGAATCCAGGAGCAGCGATACTGAGCGCCACCAACCCAATCGACGTCTACCCCATACAACATCACCAGAAGGTTGCGAAGAAGACTCACAGTGAATGATTATGGACGGCGTTAATTGCAAAGTGAGGCGTCGAGAGTAGGCCTCGAGCAGGTGGGGGAGCAGCCGATCACGCACGAAAACGTGTTGCAGAGAACGATCAGAACTGAAATAAACCTTATTCTGGCAGGTGGTGGGTCGTTAGAAGGAGCCTGCGAAGTGCGTACACTAARAGCATCTCTAATCCATACCCGCCATATAGGCACGGTACCAGTACTGAGCGGCCCTGTCTGTGAGACTGGCGATATTTTTTCCAGAGCTGTGTGGAGTCAATGCGTCGGCGGAAGCAGTAACCCTAAATTATTTCTGCCGCTGAATTACTCAGCCAATATGGTCGCAGCAGTATGGAGAATTGGCGGCGGGAGCTGGACGTTGCTTTGCAGCCAGGGTTGCACAAGTCGGATGATCAATTCCTAAGGACCTGACCTAGGATTTCATGTTGAGGGGTTGTCACACCTGTTCACCTCATCTTCAATCTTCAAAGAATGGGGACATGGCACTCTCTTGGTGGCTTAGCCTTAAGTCCCTAAGAGCACCCTCACTTATGAGTTCCCTATCCCTAAAAATTTAGGAAGAGGACTTCAAATATAGATAGGGATACGGAACCTTTACCGCACCAAGTTTCCCTATCCCTAAATTTTATAGAACTCTGGAAAAGTTGCGCTTCAGTACTTTATCGCGAGCCTTATTTGCAGAATTCGCTAGGTCTCATCTGTATATGAGGTCTCAAAAGAAAATAGGAAAAGGGATATGGAAGACCTGGTGGGAGTGCTCTAAGTGGTTTTGAATGTCTTTCAATACATCTAAACATGAAGAAGGTCAAAATCACAACATCTTTGACAGGAAATTCAAGCATGTTGAAGCACAAGACTATTCCATGGCACAGACACTACAAACGTGGCTCATTGATTGCTTCTGCTATGTCTCAACATAAAACCTAGGTCCTTCCATACCCTTGAGAACACAAAGTCAGTGGGCAATTTCTGCAGACAAGGAAATTTGGGTCTGGTTTCGAGTTGGGTTGCATTGGAATCAAACATGCCTAGTACTGCACCTACGTACACTACCTTGTTGAAGAAAGGCAAATAAGATGTAAGCCCTTCACAATTGCAAGAGAAGGAGTCCCTAGTCGGCAAAATAGTTTAGGTTTTGCATTTCCAGATAATGAATGTTGTGTTAATGACATTTTCCATGAATAGACATATGAAGAAAATCCAAGCGCTGGCACCATCATCAAACCTCTAAACTAGGGAAACCCTAGACTAATTATTTATTGATTGAGGCAAAAAGTAAACCTTTGAAATCCTACAATATAGTTTGGAACAACACGTTTTCGTCTGAGAAAACGGAGTATTCCAACACTCAGTGCGCAATTGCGCCACCAGAAGCAGAAGTGAGATTCCAGCAACAATGTCTTAGCATGGGCAACGTGAACTGTGTACTATTATCCGGCAAACATGCCTAAATCTTTAGCGAAATCAAAATTCAAATGGTTTATGAATCAAATATACCTGCAAGCTCATAGAACTTCTGAATGTATTTGCAACTGTGTTTTCGACAACTATGCTGGCTGATTTGTTCCGGGGCGTCCTCCTCACCACAATTGAGTTGTCCTTCGATTGTTGTGTTGTGTGTGGTTGTCTTTGTCTTGGAGCGTTGCCTCCCTTGCGCTTGGGGAAAGTCACCTCGTCAGAGAAAATTGGTTGTAGCTCTGTAGTGTCCTTGAATCCAGCAGTAAATAAGTGGTTTTGAAATGCATTGTGCAATGCCTTTCTGGTGTTGTTTCTCTACTCTTTGTACGCATTGATTGGAGGGCTTTCGTAACCCGGAGTTAATGAAGTAGTCATTGTGGGCTGCGTAATTTGTGTGTGTGCAATATGGAAATCCAAACTTATTGGAGTGTGATTTCCTGCTTGAGAGAGACAGTGAGTTCATCATGATTCACTAGAAGAAAACCTTGCTGATGTCAACAGCATTTTTCAATGTCAYAGTGTTATAGGACTGTTTCAACACAAACGTTATCTTCAAGACCTTCATTGTTGTTTAAAACCATGTTGAAGTGAACACGATGTGTTCGATCTATGTTCAAGATATGGTCCCGTTGTTTTCATGTTAGAATTCTATTCAGATTAACAAAGAAGCTGTATTAGAAGATGTGAACGACACGTTCCAACACGTAGACAATCAATCTATGTCTACCTAGTGACGTGGATGACTAGGTAGACATCAAAAGGTGCCTCATCACATTGTCACTTACTAATAATGGTTTATTTTTTATGGTGTGCGTCCAGTTATGCATCCAAAACTTGTGGATTATAATTTATCTTTTTAGAGAACTCATCATTGGATCATTTTCTGATAATGTACCTATGGCTTAGGATTTAGAAAAAACTGTTTCCAAAATATGCAGTATGTACATGCTCTTGTAATTTCCTTTACAATACATTAAGAACATTATTAGACTCTTCAGGGCAACAACTTGACAAAAAAAGGCGGAATGTGATCCATGGACATACRCATCTTTTCTGTACTACTACAATTGTTTCCATAAAATAACTGCAATGTCAGTTTGTAACTTTGCAAACGTCCATATATACCCCTTTGCATTATTCATGAAGCTTTTCCACTAGTATAGTACTCTACACATTTGCAACTCTCTTTTACATCCAAATTTGCATAAAACAGACTTGCAATTGTGGAAAATGTTATCCTACTRGAAATTCTTTATACTTTTGAATTCACATATGACTTATTTCCTTTCTTGCATGCATGTCCATACGTGGATGCTGACATTTGCYAGAGCTTACACATTTCAATTTTATCTTACATTCAACTTAGCCTTTATTCGAGTACATGAATAGAAAGCAATAACACACGTGCAGCCTAACTTAAACATTTGCAAGGAATTTGATAAGCTTATTTTCTTTCATGAACTATTTTGACATTCTGAAATTAATTTGTTGCTCTATACATTACTTGACAGATTGTCGGTCACGAGCGTCTCTCCAATTGCATTCACCCATATTCCTTCCTCTGGATATCCAACTTCAGGGTCTCCACCAACCATAGACCTGATGAAAAATGCATCACGCTTGTTAACATTGAGGTGTATCCTTATGGTTTCAATATTGTGACGGTGACCTCCGTGGCAAGTCCTACATGGACAACGAAATGAAGTGCAATTCTGCTCCCTAGCAACCCACTGCTCTGTTTCAAATATTAAATCTTTCAATGGGATATGGAAACCTTGATCTCTAGACATTGTGAATGCGGATCAGTTCGGAGTCCCACCAAATGCTTGCCCTCAAAATTCAGGTGCAGATCACTGCATCTCAGTAGTCGAAGACAATAATTGCAATCGCCTACAAACGACAAYGCATTGCACATTTGCAATWKTTYTGTCARTGGAAGCATTAGAAACAAATTTCATCTCATAACGTGTCATACATGCATACATGCTGTTTGCCTGAAGCATTTCTAAAAATTAAGTGTCTCCCCTGCTTAACATACCCCACTACACATTTTTTATATTTCATAAAAAGTACATGTGGAATACACAATGTCCATTTAATTTCAAAATGAATAACAAGGTAAATATACTGTCTCGATCCCTTGTTTTTTTCCTATCATAGAACACCTGAACCTATTGTCTACCAGACGTACTATCTTCCTCCTGTATTGTCATAATTATCCTAATAGTACACATTCAATTTACAAAACGTGAAAACAGCTAACACTACATCACTTCTTCATTGTCCTCTTCACTGGGCAAGGAATAGCCTCYAGTGATATTTTCCTCTTCTGTGTTCTATGGTTCATGACATCATCCACAATGTTCTCTCCTCTACTTTTTTTCTCAAGTGCATTTATAATACACTCAGCTCGCACTATGCAATCCCTTGTTTCTTTCAAGTTTCTTTCAGCATGCTCCATGCAATCCCTTATTTCATGGAGTTCTCTCTCAACGCTCACTTCCCAAGTTTCTTCTTGTTTAATGACAACATCAGAAGCCTATTCCAAGTCTGTACACTMCATCTGCTTTTGATCACTGGACTTCCCAGACAATCTTTTGAGTAATACATCCTTGGAATAGAGGACAATTTCGTTTTCATTCTCCTTCACCACTCTTCTGGTAATTTTCCTCCACTCCCCAGTCTTCGAAGAGCATGTGTGAACATCAATGACGCTCTTGTCACCCATGGGAATAGAAGAAGATAACCTTACTCTTTAGATATTACGTTTTGGATGGAACCTACAAAAAAAAAAAAAAAAAAATCAGTACGTTACACTCATTTATGCAAGAAACTTTATTTACAGTAGTACTCAATTTACAAAATACAATTCCTTTCTGTTCTAGAAGCAACCTGATCATTCAAAAAATGCAAGTTCAAATTGAAATATCAAAGTATGTGACTGACATCACCTTCATTCATTCAAGGTCTTGCAGAATGCACACTGAAATCTAAGTCAACATATTCCAAGTCTTCCCATTCCCACRAACATGATCATCAGACACRWTCAAAGCAACRTACTATGTATCYTGTTTGACTCCCAATAATTTTGTTYTGCCCAACGCTCGCTTGTTGACATTACTAATCCYTCCAACAAGAAACCCATGGTCGACCATTTGTTCAATTTATTGTTGAAGTCAATATAATTCTCAAAGTTCTTACAGAGAAACGTCTAGAGATTGTAGAATCATTCATGCACAAATGGGGGCCACAACTAGAAATCTTGGAAAGACGGCAGTCCAAGGTGAAAGAATTGAATTTAACAAATACGAGCCTCGTCACTGATGCTGCTGCCAACGACTTGGCCATTGTTGCAAATGAGGAGGAGAATGAGCAGATGGAGGCTGTGGAAGAGGATAAGGCCAGCGATTCCAATGACAAATCAGAGGGCAGTTAGAAATCGAAATCTTCTGCCAATGAGGAAATTGAGTCCGATGAAGAAAAAGAAGATTCCGATGAAGAGGCACTGACCCTTGCCAATTTAAGTCCAGTGAAGGTTGTGGAGGCGGTTGACGAAACTTTGAGAATTCAGAAGAACAAGTCCATTGCCGGAATTGCTGATGTTTCAGTGAAGAAGGCAAAAGGCACAAATAATAAGTCAGGAACATCGGTTCGTGCGCCCAAAAACGTTTCTTCTGATGCTACAATGCTTTTGACAAAAAGAAAGGTGCATTATTTTATACTAAAATTGTAGACAACCTAAGAGTTCATAGTCGTGTACTTAGTATTCTAAAGTACATGCTTATTTATTTTTCAAAGGAGTTCAATTCTCAGGATTTTATTTCAATTCCATTTATTTTTGTAACGCTTATTTTTTGGCACAGGAAAATCCTTCTGCTGCAATACCAAGGGTGTCCACTCGCACAACAGAAAAGAAAATGGGATCTGCTAGTGATAAGAAAGTACGTTTTTGAGAATGAGGGAATGGAAAGCATTGAGTTGGTATGTTTTTGGCAGCACTACWAGCATTGGAAACAGTGAAGGCCTTGTCGTTTCACTGATCTTACATTGTGCCTACTAGGACAGTAGCACTGCAATCAAAAAAGACAAAGACGTTGGACAGCAGTCATTGAAGCGTCAGAAAACGGATTCAAAGTCCACGGTTGACCCAGTGCTTGAAGAAGCCAAGAATGCAGTGCACAGTTCCTCAGAAAATGAAGGCACAGAGAAGAACACGAAGGTTGTTCGAAAAAATGCAAAGTTTGCAGACACAAATAAAATGCAAGAGGTACAATCTAAGGGAATGAAGACCAACCAAAAGAATGTTAAGTCAGCTGAAGGCAAAGTGGATAAGGGAGGGAAGGTAAGTGTTCTTTTCATCATGAACTTCAAGTCCGAATTGGAGATTTAGGTAAAGCATGTCATTTTCTTATGTTATTTCAGTTTCTTTATGCATGTTTTTTTGCTTTTGTGTGTCTTGGGGGAATGTTATTGTCTTCCATTGTCTACTCTGTGATGTTTGGAATGGCAATTGCGTGCTGAAATGTAATGATATTTTGGATTCTCAATGATTTTTGTAATGAATTACCGTGTGTTATGTTGGTCGTCCTTGGAGTGCAACTACTTCGGAGAAACTTGCAATGTGCCAACATCAATGAATACAACGACACAAACAATATGTATTGGATGTACTGAACATCCTCTGACAATATGTTTGGCCTGTCGCAGAAAGTGAAGTGAAGTAGTTGCGTGTTGTGTGGAGGGAAATTGATTGAGTAAGTTGACTTGGTTTTTATTCGCAATATGCTTTTTGTTATTGCCTTTTATGTTATTGAACATTGTTTTCAGAATTTGCGTTGTGGGGTACGACATCCAAAGTTTATGGTTGAAGAATGGTTGTTTCATTAGATATTCTGGTAAGTGAGATGTGGAAAGGGTTAAAGGGCTATGAGGTCAGTCACAATGTATTTCTATGACAAGCGGAAAACAAGGTTGTTGAAGAGATTTTCTTGGTGGAGAATAGCGAGCCCCGTAAGGTCATTGGTGCTGCTAGCTTGGTGCAATCTGAATATGGCAGAGATAGGGTTCCATGGCCTGGGAGCAAAAAAACAGAATTGGTGCACATGGTGGTCAAGATTGTGGTTGACTTGAAGGCAGTACTCCCTTTTCCGGAATACGACCACAGCGGCAAATTACTAGCGAGCACTATTGGCAAGGCATTCATGAAGCGCTGTGCGATATGGTGGCCATCTCCCATGGGCACTTAGTTCTTTTTTCATTAGAATCTACTGAGATTACAAGGAATTATTATTATGTTTAATGTTTTGCAGCGCTCAAAGCAGGGAAGAACATCGGTTTGTAAAGGAGTTTTTGTTCTGCATGTTCGGTTAAGATTTGGACATTTTTTTTTTTATAAATCCAGAGGGATGTGGACTTTGAAGTGCTGGAAGACTGTTGAATATGTGGACAATAACTAGAATGGCCAAACATGGGCACAATTTCTGTAAAGTAAGTTGGGTTAACATTATTTTTGAAGCAGCTTGATTTGGACATAATGAGTTATGCTTTTTGATATAATGTCTCATAGTGAGGTTGGAAGAGCTGAAGGCAAAGTGGATACAAATAGTTTGTAATGCTATTCATTTTAGAGGATGTATGGCATTGAATGATTGCAAACTTGTTCTGTTACAAAGCATTGGATATATGTTGTGACAGGAATTGTTCACGTG
>VACF01000586.1:0-59331 GCA_006891605.1 Pleurozium schreberi
CTTAGATGGTTGTGCTGCTTAATATGGTCGGGTTGCTTAGATGGTTGTGCTGCTTAATAGGGTCGTGTTGCTTAATAGGGTCGTGTTGCTTAGATTTTTCTGTTGCTTAGCTGCTTATTCGTGAACTTTGGTTACAAGGTCCTTTGCTCAGAGGATCATGTTCCTTTGTGCTTACCATGCATTTTTTTCCGAAAGATGCACAGGGTCTTACAAGTCTTGCTTCTTCTCACGGACTTCTTCCTTTGCATATGTATAGGGGCTCGTTCAAGTCTGAAGCATTCTGATTGGGGGTCTTGTGGATCCATACCACGAAGTTGTGATCCCGTCAGTGGAGGAACCAGCACAACAACAACAAGGTTACATCTGCAGCGTACCCTTTCCAGTAGCATTCATGTTCCAAAACAAGAGACCCTTGATGTAGGGCCTGCAATTTTGAACCTACAAGGGGAAGAAGTAGATTCCCCTGTCAAGCCCGATGAAGTGCAGCATTTTACTATTGACTGCCAAGATGTTAGTGCGAAGCTACTGAATGCTATTGTGCTAGAGGCAGTGCATGATGTGGCCGATGTGGAGTCACTAGAAATCAATATGAATCCCGGTACGTGCCTTCGCAAGACAAGTTTGGTAATGTGAGTGTCTTTATTTTGCTGGATAAAAAAGAGTGCACTGTGAAGTGCCAATGACAAATGCACTAATGTAGCTGAGATTACTGATTCTCTGGAGCCTTGACAGGTACTGCACTTGCTGATRAAGGAATTGAATCAGGTAAGGGTGCTCGCAACTTCATTGATTGAAGAAGTASCTGAGGTAAAATTTTGGTTTTGTTTTCAAATGACTGTTGCTACTGTTGGTTGATTCTACGTGTCATGGTGTCCTTCTGTAGATAAATCACAACCTGGTAGTGAGTCAGAGCATTTCAACATTCCCAAGATGAGACATTCACTCTTGAAGAGAGCTTTTGATCTTCCATTTGACGATGGAGAGAGAAGAAAAAAGGTAGTGCTTACTAGCATAGGAGAAGAGAACGCCATTATGCTAGGTGACAGAGGTCCTATCGTGGAATCAGATGGGGAAGGTAGACCACAAACTAGGTCTTTGAATTCAGCCCATGGGAAGGGGAAGGGGAAAACAAAGAATTCTAAAGCAAAGGCAAGTGAACAGCTTCCTTCCTTGTCTGTAAATAAAGTTGCCACTCGGTTTGGAACAAAAAAAAGATAACCCCAAAGTTGGCTCTATTGTGATTGAAGCAATTTGTCACTCACTTTGGCACCAGAAGTTCTGGTTCTGGAAATCCGTAAGTGATTCAGGTATATCAATGGTGCAACTATTAAGGTGAGTTACATCTTTTCCAGACTTGCTTGAGTGTATTCTGCTTGGAATTTTGGATTTCATGCGGCTACCTGGTTTGTTCAATTCCAATTGACGGTAACTTCAATTTCCATGAGCGCGTGTTCAGCTGCTGCAGGTGGAACTGGATTTGATTTGGCGGCCTCAAACTCCAACTAAGGTGGCTGAGGTTTACGACATTGAATAGTTCAGAGCTAGTAGAGTTTTGTGTGTACAATTGACCCGGCAGTTTGGGTTTAGGGTGATTTTGAGTATCGAAGGTGGGGGGGAACATGCAATTTCGCACTTCGTGAAAATTTCTACAGGGTATTACAAAATGTGCTGTTTTGAAATACGTGGGTAGGTGGGTAAGGTGGGGGGCATGCATATGTTGGATATGCATGAGGGTTCAAATCCCTGCATGCCCGAATGAACTCCGACACACTCCTGCTTTGTTGACATGAGTGGCCAGCGGATGGTTATTGGTGGTTCGATGATGACGACAAGATCAGCGTCAATGAAGCCGGGTCTAAGAGCGTGGATCAAGCTAGGTCCAAGAGCGTGGATCAAGCAGGGTCCGAGAGCATAGATCAATCACTGAGAACCGCGTCCTGCTGGAATTTCAGTACAAACCACAACGAACGTGACGAAGATGAACGCCCCAGTCCTTAGCAGTTAGTCAGATTCGTGTAGGGTTCAAGAGAACCGCAATGAATTGCTTTGCGATTAGGTAGAACGTTTGGATCCTTTGGGTGTTCGGACTTATTGTTGGGACATACTATTATAGTGCTCTCATTTCGGAAAGTTGAGAGTTTTAAGTACTGAAGCCACTCCAGCAGATTTCAAATGCTGGAGGAATTTTGAATTTCAATTCACATTTTCATTGTCACCCTTGTTTCTATTGCCATGTAGAAAACTGCTTAGTGTTTTGTATGCAAATATAATGCGGTTTTATTCTCTTTGTGTGTGTTACTGTAAGTGACATTACTTGGAAAACGGTGAACCCAGAATGTCATTCTGAAGGTGCATCTTGGTGGACATGTCGACCAATTCACTGACTGCATTGGCGAGAAGCACGAATTAGAACAGTTGCAATAGCACACATGTGATACTTCGAATTTTGTGGCCACGCACTAAGTTCAGCTTCATTGATTTAAGAGCTGCAATGGACCTTTCATTGGACAGTTGGAACTATCCGAGAATATTTAAGTGCATAAACTAGGCAGCTGGAAGGGGAACCCGATGCTACATTATGTGAGATGGTCAGCCACACGAGAGAAGAAAACGGGTGGATAGAATTTGACAGCTGCGGCCCTGTGGCTACTTGGATCCTCCCTCAGCGTTAATTTTCGAATTCAAGACCATGGAGGCTACTGGGGTCCATTTCTAGCTGTGACCAAATTTTGGGTTTGGGCGATTGTTCCTTCCAAAAAAATGATCAGTGCTGCTACCCTAATTAAATTAGTGCTAGGTCTAATTCAGCCTAAACAATGGGGAGAAATCAAGTAGTATAAGAGACTTATTTTGCATATATGAATACTTGTAATCCAATTCTTTGGGGGATAGGGGATTCAAAGACTGTACTGCGGAAATCATATTCTAAAGTTTTTACACACTTTACTTGGAAGTAGTAGAGATATTCATGTTTGAATTGGAATTTAAGTAAGTAATTACGTACTTTGGTAAGTGAAATAAAGGATCCTGTAGTTAAATTTGTAAGAAAGATTAAGATTTCAGACTTGCTTTAGGTATAATTATTTTGAAGTTCTTGTGGGCTAGCCTCAAATAACCCCAATAAGGTACGGGTTAGTACGGAGCAATAAACTATCAAAATGTGGTACCTCTTAAATTAATAAATACATCTTGTGAACTTAACAGAATCTACGCAAAATGGTACTAGACATTTAGGAAGGTTATCTTCTTTTAGAATAAAATAATGTAAACAAGAAATAATGCTCAATGTAATGAATAGTGCAAATACTTCAGGAGAGGAACTGTCAATATCCTAAAGCCAACCTCCAAGATTATTCTTATAATTTGACAACCGTTAATCACTAAGGGCTTGAAATAGATATTGTTACAATGCATAATGATGTCTAGCAATTGTTTATATATGAAGTTCGTGATTTAAATATTCTTGTATTGTTCGCTATTATACACAATTTGCTTACAATTTTAATAAATATAACCTAGGGTGAATTCTGTCTAGGTTAGGAACGAAGCATGTGAATATATATATATATATATATATATATATATATATATATATATATATATATATATATATATATTATCTTTTACTATTACATATGGATTTTTTTTTATAGGCTTCATTGACTAGCCGGTCTAAGGAAACACAATAATCATCATGATTAATTGAATTTGAACCCTTCACGRGAAGGGGCTTGGAAAACAGTGCCACACAATCCTTCACTTGTACATGTGTTTTTATAATWTACATTGCTTCCTYTATAGCTTCACAAGTATCTATTACACCTGCAATTTAGGTTCCAAACATTGTTTAATCCATGATTTGTTGTTTTCAATAACCTGGATGGCATTTCATYCCATTCCCTAGAACAGAAGTTRCATAACTTCTAAAGTAGGGTGGCAATCAAATGTTCAAATCTTGAATTAATTTAAGTCTAGCTTCATTTTTTACTTTGAACATAAATTTAGCATTGAACATAAATTTAGCACATAAATTAGTTGCACCAATAAATCCCTATTTCTGATTTGTGAAGGTTCATGACAAATCCTTAAAATTTCAAGTTCTATGATCTTCAAGGCCTTCTTTGCTTTCCCGTCTTCATCAATCCCAATGTTCTCGTACCCTATACGCTTCCACTTCACAAGCTTCTCGGAAGACAGTTCACATGGGCAAATCCTGAGCTTGTGAACTCCACAATTCAAGCAATCACCTAACAGGCAGTCACGCCTGTACCACAGGTCAAATTCGCCCTTTTGGCAAAGAACAGAAGTCCACAAATGCGTTAGCCTCTCGTACATTTCATTGTGTGCATTGCATCTAGACGGACTGGTTTTAGAATCGGCCATGATGGCACAAACAATGCAAGCACACTGGCAATCTTTGTGTATCCCCTCCAAGTCAGGGCGCAGAGCATCCCGGAGATCAGTCAAATCTTGGTGGTCCTTGCACAAGCAGGTATTCCACGTTTTCAACCTTCTTACCCACCAACACTTCAATGCCTCGAAGCTCCTTAGACTGCACGGCACATCGGCATGCGCTTGTTTGAATTCTGTGAAAAATTTCAACTACCACCAAGATTTGAATCAGTGCTTAGGTGCTTACAGAAAGCACCGTAAAGGAAAACAATGGATTAAGGAAGCACAAAGCACCAGAAAGGAACATGGATTAAGGAACGTGAAAGCACCGCAAAGGAACACAATGGATTAAGGAGCCACAAAGCACCATATAGGAACACCCTGGATTAAGGAATCAGAAAGCAACGTCAAGGAACAGAGCGGATTAAACAAACAGTGCTTAAGGGCAAATCCTTACCAAGAGCACAACAAAGTACCACAAAGGACACCTACTCAGCTGGTAACTTGCTTACAATAAGCACACCGAACGACCACAAAGGACTGAAGAACTCCAAGCACATGCAATTACATAGTTGCTTACATGAAAGTACACAAAGGACTTCGAAGGACTACAAGGCTGACAAGGACTACATTACAGTGCTCTCAAGGACTGAACGGCTTCCAGTGCACACTTCAAAGCACATAACACCCTAAAAACGCTAAGCACCTAGGAAACACTAAGCACCTGAGCACATAATCACAGCCAGAAAATGCTTTTTCCTTAGGATCACTTCTGTTCTTTAGACTATGAACACATTGCCTATACAATAACAAGTAGTGTCTTATCCAAGCACCCAAAATCGACTCCAATGAGATAATAAGCAGTAAAAGCACAATACTGCAATTTGAACCAATTTGATAACTACAATAATCGTTACCACAACCAACGCATGTGTATAAAGCAGTCAAACCCAAAATAAAAAGGACCAAAGAGGCAAACGACCCAAGACGCCACTGTAAGAGAGCAAACTCACTTGGGATAATTGTAGATAGTGAGTTGCGTGCTCAATGTAAACCTTAGGAGCTATGCACTTCCTGACGATGTCCTTTCTATTCGGCAAAACAGTAGTCTCTTCATCCCATCACTAGCTAATGAGATTCTTCACTGCATCCGAGATTGAATCTGAGCGGCCTCTGACTTGTGTTTGCAGCCAAAACGCATCTTGTTTAGTGTCTAGAAGCACCCTCCTTGCAAGTGCGTGTTTTATATTCCTCCTGTCCACGCCAAGAATTCCTGCAACACCCCTCCCACTCCCGATTCCAGGTGCAACAGCAAAGGTACAAACAATATTCTTTGCTAGAACAGTTTTGGCTTTACGCAACCCTACTAAATGAGTCTGCATATCGTCTTTCAAATTACCCAAAACCTCATGCCTCAATTTCACCGCAGAAGGATCCTTCAAAAAAGGTGGTATCATGTCTTTCAAAACTGTTTGGCCTAAGATTTTCGTAATTGTAAGGTGCTGAACTTCCTTATCGTGATTCCTCATCCTCTGAGCTGCAAACAAGCTAATATCACGAGCGAGAACGACACTAGTTCGGTGAGCCTGTTTCGGACCTGAGACTACAAATTTGGGATCTACATTTGGGCTTCTAGAAGCATGCACACTTGATGGACTCTATAACTCAGCTTTTTGAGCACGACATCTGCGAGTCCTTTCTCGGTTTGATGCTTTCCGCTTCTCAACATACCAAGTATGGTAATCGCACCCAGGTGGTGGCAAATCACCAAAGCTTGCACTAGATTCTAATTCTTCCGATCCAATGGCTGACCTTGCCATTTCTAATCTTCGACTACTATATCACTTACGTTCACAAAAAGAGATTCACTTCAATCTCAATAGCATGGAATACTTACAAACCCTAGGACCTTTCGAACTCCCCATGCGATTCAGATAATAGAAAGTCTCCCCTGCAACCCGAAACACTGATCAAAAACCTGCAAAGCCAACTAAAGAGCAAAGCTTCGGGGGGAATCACTTGGGGAAGCAAACTATAGTCTGCCGCCAACGACAGCGACGACGAACCCTAACGTCACAAGGACCCGGAAGCACACTCGGTTCTCACACCACCTGATCTATAATCCTATTGTGCATTTCAAGCAAACGGGTTGCTTTCCTGATGCTCTCCGAATCACCTTACGAATTGATCCCTGTAGCTAAACCCTGCAATTCTAGTGAATCACCACACAAATCGATCCCTACAGCTAAACCCTGCAATTCTCGTGGACTCTGGGGCGGTGTTTCGAAAATTTCCTCACATTATGTGGGATCCTCATCAACGAGAGTCCTCTTCAAAGTTCTCCACACCGCTGTACTCACCCGTTGCCACACTTTACCAGGACGCCTAGAATGAGGACCACCATACACAACGAACAAGTCGTCTCTCTGCATTTCCTCAAGATTCTCACCACTCATCCGAAACCGCTCAGAAGATCTCCTAGCCTTCTCTTTTTCTAAACCCTAAGGCAAGAAACACCAAAACCCTCAGCCAAATTGAAAGCAGACGCGTTCAATATGATGAAAGCGGCCATGAAATTCTGAGGGCAGCAACGTTCACCATGCGAAACGCGGCAACACCCAACTTCGGCAACCAAGGCGCGAACACCCAAACTACGGCAACTTGGAAGCGCAACGTTCAAATTCCCTGAGATGCTCACCACTAATGAGCAGACTTCAATGCGTCGTCGCCTTAGATGCCTTATTCAGAGCTTCCGACAATGAGGATGACAAACTGCACCTGCCAAATGAGACTCATCCAATTTTAGTACCACTCTTTGTAGCAACTAAGGACAAAAAGGGCTGGTTACACGTGCTATTTAATCCTTATTCCACTCAAGAATATTCTAAAACTTCATGATTTTTTTATACAAGGTACATATACTATATTTGAATGCATTTGTCAAAAAAATTTAAGAAAATTTAAAATTGTGTGACTTCAAATCAAATTTTTAGCAAAAAAAAGGAGTTGTGACATCCAAGTTGGCTCCTTTTAGTGTGCTTGCATCCTACATTGGAATTTGAATTTCTTATCTACGAAGGATTTGGCGATGGATTTTGGCGGCGTTGCATTTGCTATGGTGATGGAGAGCATTGGAAGTTGGTTTACGGTTATTTGTTTAGAAAGGGGAGGCTGCAAGGGTTATTGGACTATATTACTATATGAAGAAATTCTTCTTTTTTTTGCACAAGTCTTTCTATTCCTTGGGCTACAATGAGTTCAAAATTGCGATGCACCTGCATTGCTCTTTGTTTGTTGTGTGAGTTTTGTTTCTGGTTGTTCGTTTTGTCTAGCACACCATGGTTTGATCGAGCATCGCCAAAGGTGGTTGTTAATGTTGCAGATTTTATATTCTAAGGAGCCCCATGGTTTAACTAGATTGCCAATGATGGTTTAGTTTCTCACTTAGCATTGTCTCTGTTGTTTTTTGCTTGCCAAAGTTGTACACATTTGGCTGCAATGGATGAGGATGAGCGTTGTCCAGAATTCAAAGAGCAAAGCTTCCACGAAGATGTGGAAATGCAAGACGTCTGGTCATCAATTTCCAAGGAGCTCTCTGCAATTGTTGCTACCAGACACTATAAGAAACCTGCGTTTTTTACTACATTTTTGCAAAGACACGTGACGTTCAAAAAAATGTGTGCTTGTTTTAAATGACATCCTGCGTTTTCTGATAAACGTGTGCCGGATTTTACGATCTCGGATGATGTCCAAGCTAACAAGTCAAGAAAAGGGTGCAAACATGTTGTTGTCACTAGCAATGTCACGTGTCGTCAGTGACGTCAGACATAACATTACATGAAATTTTTGGTGACGTTAAAAAAAACGCGGGATGGCCACATCAGCGGACTTCTCCCTAGCGACTGCGGGCAGTGTCACTGGATTCAGGGAGGACGCTGCCCGGAAGGAAATTAGTGCAAAAAGGGGCAGCTACTCCCACAAGCGTCATAAACTTGCTTTGAAGCCGAATGTGGAATGGAAGTTGGTGCACACAAATTTCTCATGTGGTTCATGTGCTTCTTAAAATATTGTAGTGAAGGAACGATATTGCCCAAAAACATTATGCACCAATTAATAAATTATGGCTTGAACCCGAAAGTGGCCTTTCAAATGGCAGTACTTGAACATGGAACGGGTTCACGCATGCTCAAATACATAAAAAAGTAGAAGGCGAGGGGGAAAACCATTATTTGGCCAAAATTAAATCATGTTCAAGGAGGGGGAAATGAGTGGTGCTAGAAAAAACGCAGAACTAGATGAAAAATAATTTAGGGGGGGAATTTGGTAGTAGGCAAAACAAAAGGGAGAGTGGGACAGTGGAAATGGGTGGGTTTAGGGTAAATATTGGGGAGTGCAGAACAAAGGTTGGCATGGGTAGCAAAATGGGGAATGCAATAGAGAAATGGACAATGGACAACATAATGGGTAGTGGGGGAGAAAATGTGGAATTGTGGAGAAATGGGCAATAGTCTAGTGGAACTGTGAATGCCCGTAAAACACTGAAGACTGCAAATATGGATTGCGTTCAGGATTATGAAAAGGGGGAACTAGAAAATGGAAATGGAGAGTCCAAAAAACAAATGGGCATATTCAAAAGAACGGGAGTTTAGGGGAAAAAAAAGGAATTTGCTTGAAAAGGGAAGTTCCTTGGTGAAAAAAAAATTTCACCAAGGACAAAATCAAGTGTTAGGAGGAAAAAAATGGGGGTCAATGGAAAAAACAAAAGAGTGGAGGAAAAAAAATTGGAGGGGGGGGTAAAATGGGGGATGAGCAAAACAAAATGGGGAGTGATGTTGAAAAATGGGTGGGTTGGAGGAAGAAATTGGGGAGTGGAGAACAAAACTTGGAGTGGAAACAAAATGGGGAGTGCAAAAAAGAAATGGGGAGTTGGAAAAATAATGGGTAGCGGGGGAGAAAATGGGTTGTATAAAATGTATGGTGTACAATGTATGATGTATTTTAAATGGTCTAATATGTCGTTAAAAACAACCAATCAATCTTTTTGCAAATGAACCACCACATCTCGCATGACAAGCTGACTTCTGTATTGATGTTCCAAGTAACACTATGACGTTGTATACGACATCTTGCATGACGGGATGATGTTCATGTTGATGTCTACAAAAACACCGTAACATTGTACGTGACGTCGCGGAGAACAAGCCTAGGAACCCAAAACCTTCATCGAAATGGACACGTGGCACCAGACGTGGTAGAGCCACGTCAGATTTTTTTCCTGCCACGTCAGAATTTTCAATGGATCCACGTCACTGCCTCGGGCAGACCGGGTATTTTTGGAAAAATTTCTGTGTGGCAAAAGCTGCCCGAAAAAAGATGAGGTGGCGCTCAGGACCCCTCCACGTGCCACCCTCAGAGCCGTTTGGTTTTGCCGGATTTGTAGTGACGTCACCGAAAATTGGAAAGTTTCTTGTKATGTTCATTGAAATTTGTCACATTTTTCGACGTTAAAAAAAGAACGCATTTTGGACGACATCAACGATGATAGGTGGTGACGTCAATTTCAACGCAGTGGCACGTTTTCCTACGTTGTTGCCAAAAACGTAGGTTTTTTATAGTGAGAGCAGTTCGTGCAGCTGCTCGGAAGGCGGAGAGGGAGGCTGCTCTTTGACGCTGCGAGCTCAAGGGAAAATCGGTTTGTCTTTAAGACAGTATGGCTCGGTGGAGACCGCGCCAAGTGAAGTCAATTTCAAAATTCTTTCAAAGTTCACAAAACTCAAGCAATCCGCAGCCTTTGCTTCTTGTTAGTGATTCTACGCCATTAGATCCATTGTATACTACTTTTCAAAGTGTTTCCTTCAACCTTGTGTTTGTGGACACAAAGGTCTTGCCAACTAAAGCTCCGAACATGTCACAGATCGGAAGCAGTAGCGAAGGGCAATTTGAGGCAGTAGGAGGTCATGAACTGCACCGTCACTTGAGGGACGACATAGTGCAAATCTCTGATGGAGAAGAAGAGTTGGAGACTGACGATGACATCCAAGAGATTGTTGCACCTGCACCTATAAAATCAAAGGTGAACTACAATCGAACTTGTCAAGTCTAAAATGAGTGGGCTGCTAAGTTGGTTTGGGCTTAACCAATTCGAGGAATTGATGGCAGTGTCCATCTTGTGAAGTGCACAATTTGCTCTACTTTTGAAAAGAGTCCAAAAATCTTGGGCCCAAAGTAGGATACGATGATGAAACACGAGGGGAGGAAGAAAGTTGCGTTCGATATGCCCAAGTATAAAGTAAAGGCGAGTGGTATATTTCCAATACAAGTCAGCATCAAATCAATTTGAGACTATTTGCAACTAAATAGCCTATTTCTGTCCTTCAATAAATGAACACTACCACTTTAATGGCACGTTCTAAGAAAATTGTGCAGCTGTGCACAATCTTCCAAATCTTGTCAGCTGGCCTTCCCATGTTGGAGTATGAAGAAAGGCAAGGATTGTATGCATTCTTGAATGTTGCAAACTTGCCAAGGATGCATTGGACTGATAGCTCTAGGTGGAAGATGGAACACTATATTCAATAATTTGAGAGAGGGCAACCCTCTTTATTTAATATTGACCATTTGGACACCTAAACTTTGTGTTGCAGTTCCATTGAATTTAGGTAGATAAACATGAATTTTAATATGTACAAGGTGTAATTTCCATTAAAATGAGAGCATTTAGAGAAAAGGTCTTCATTGATAACATTTAATTTGTAGTAACAGTATTTGTCTGAGTCATATAAAGATAGGTGATGCCACTTCACAAACACCGAGCACTCTTATTGGTTGTAAGAGTGCGTTGTACATCAAAGTGGTCCGGGTTTGATTCCCATGGAATTCATATGAGCGCTTAATCGAACTACATGACTTGGTGCTGCTAAGTGAGCTTTRCAGGCAGAAAAGACACAACAACCAACTAGCCCCTACCTAACATTGTGATAAGGCTAAAGAAGTTAACAACAGAAAGTGGTTATTTCCACTACCTTTTTAAAGAAAATTGTATTTCATTCTAAAAATGCAACAATTGTGTTGTAGAACCTATGTTTATAGTACTTTGAACATCTATCATGCACTTCAATACTAGTTCATTAATAAAAACAATACTTCAAACTTTCAAAGCCCTGTAGGACGTATTGTGATTTCACAGGCGCCAAAGAAAGCTATGCTTAGAAATAATATAAAATTCCATTGACCTATGGGGATCACCACAATTGTAAAATCCAAACCCACCATTTTAAGTTCTTAGAATCATATGCAACTAAAACAATTTGAGACTCACTTATCTTGTGAAAAGACATCACTAAACAAAGCTCAGACACCATCTTCACAAAGTGGGTTCTAGGGTATTTAGGAACTGAAGCAAAGAACAAACAGTCCCAGAGAGAACACATTAATATGCAAGATAGAACAAACATTAAAATTATATCTAAGTAATGTAGAGCATATGCCTTGTAGAATTCCAACACAATTGGAAGTAGATTTTAAGCGGAAGTAGAAAAATGAGAAGTGTATTCTGTCCACTGAGTCCAAGACGTACTTCTAATATGTTCAAATAAACCAAACAACATAATTTGACAATGAAAAAAGATTTTGTATATTCGTATTGTCATATATTACACTAAATAGTAGGTCATTTTCATTGCAATTCCATTGATCAAGTACAACGTTACAAAAAGACAAAAGAAAGCTAAATGTACTAGATTGTTATAAATATACTCACCAATGGTGAACTAAGTACACTACATTTAGTTCGATTCAACCTAAATCAGGGTCATTGCAAGAAAGGCCTGTACTATTCTCCGTCACAAATAGTGTCGCTCTCTTGTAATCTTCAATAACTTTTGAATCATAAATTCCCTAAACTTGAAAAATTTATTGGAGATACCTAGCTTGATGATAATCATATATTTTATTTTTCAAAAAATTAAAAAAATAAATTTGTATTTAAAAATCATTTTTGCTAATTTGTCACACTTTGAGGTTTAGAGGTTTTCACTACATTGTGAGTCACTAAATTTAATGATTTGGAGCTGAAATTTTCATGGTCTATTAACATAGTAGAGAAGCATAGACCTATCAAAGGGAATCTAAAAATTTCTTATTTTATGTCCTCCACATGAGTGCAAACAACACTCCCATTGTGCGCAATTTCAAAACATTGGTGATGGTTTTAAAATTAGAAATCCTCCAATAGATCACCAGGCCACAGGATGTATCCAAAAAATATCCACTTGTTTAGGTCGACTCAACCTAAAACGCATCCTCACTCTAAATGAACCCAGCGCAAGGATAAATCCAAATCGTAATAGTAACAGAATACATTGACATTAACTCAGGAATTCATGACAAAGTGTACATCATGTGTTTTAGATCGACTCAACCTAAAGTGCATGAAAAAACACATTGAAAAAATGAAGTTTTTGGGATAGAAGATGCACACATTAGTCTCTTAGCAATGTAGGAATTTTAAATTAGACAAGCAAATGCCTGCTGCAATGGTTTCACGCGAACAGAACTATAAAGACAGACATTTTCCAACATAAAATCATAAGAACACAAATCCAAACAATACCACCTACCATAACTATACTATTCCACTGGACATACAATGCAACATCACTGATGAGACATACTGTACGTCTACATTAAAACAACAAGTCAAGTATATGACACAAGGCTGCGGTTGATAATGTCGATTTGAACAGCCGAGATTTTCAACAAACACTGGCGGGTTTCTTTCTTGATTTGGGACTTCCAAGCAGTCATCGATGCATTTGTATGCTTCCAAGTTGGTGGATCGTCTATATCCACCTTCCAATGCAAACCTTTCTCACTATCCCAACCAGTGTAGAAGTCTCGAACATCCTGGTCCCTTGATGTTGGTTGGAAATACTGAAGGAGCACAACATTCGGGTTCTCCGGGTCGCAATTTGGATCACTCAACGCCCGTGCAATCCAAATCGGCGGTGATAGTGCAATTTCACGATTACCTTCAGATGGTCAAACTTCTACAAAGTAGCCTTCGAAGAGATATCGACCCACCCTAAATGATGGCGGCGGGCGGCCCCGTAGAGGCCCGACATAAGCATCATCCTCTCCAAATTCCTCGCGATCTTCTCCATCATCATCTAATTCATCAACGTGACTTGCATTGTAACGAGTAGCTGGCCAGAAACCGTCCTTTAAAGTATAAGAGGTAGTAATTGGCTCCTGCAGAGCATCTCTCACACCATGCCAATAATGCACCACATGCTCGTAACGCCTTCAGCACTCACCAGTCACATTTGAATTGCACAAATTCTCCCAATACTTCACAAACCCAGCTAGGCCCTTCTCGACGTCTATGACGCCTTTCATTGGTGTCGACAAAATTAAAAAAGGCACACCACGGGGCCATAAACTTTGGCCCTCTGAGTCTTCTTTCCACAACTTGATACCATTGCCATCTTCCCCTAACCATTCTACATCAGTATAGAACAATTTGTACTTCATCAGTGGAGTTCCAGTTGAATCCAAGTAGAACTTCACTTGTTGTGGCTTCGTGTGTCCCACTAGGATTTCTCGGCCGACCACAAATGTATCAGCAATGAATCCCTTGAAGTCGAGCACCTCCTCAATAAGGTGAGGAATGGTGGAAATGGAATCCACCTCCATGAATGACTTCATGAGCCCAGGAACTGTCAAGAAGTTCTCCTTCTTCAATAACATACTCCATCTTCCAAACAATGCATCAATGTCATCATGCGTGTGACCCTCAATCATGAAGTTCACGTACACTCTCCTGAAGATCTTGTTTGCCACAAGGAGAGACTAGAAACAGAAGACATATCTATTCTTGTTGTTGCCTATGGCATTGTCCATCTGGACATTCAAAATAGGTTGCAAAGGCTTAGCTGGGAGACGGACTTGTGGTCGTGGAGGTAGCGCTGCTTGGCACATGTCCGCACCCTTCAGGACCTTCTCAAATAAAGTCGTGGACCCAGACCCCACAAACAATTCTCTTGACAAAGACTTGGGTGGCTCTTTAAGATCTCGCAGCAACTTTTCTATGGATTCAATGGTGTAATTTGAGTCCTGGGGAAACATATCCAAGCCATAGTGCGCATACCGAACATCACCATGCCCATGTGCAATCATTCCTGTAATAGAGATCGACAAATTCATGAAGCCATTGGTTTGCTTGGTTTTGTGAGAAAAAACTAGGCAGGCCGTCTTGGCATGATCCATTTTGTCGTGCATAATAGTGAGGTACTCGTGTGGAGAATTGTCGAAGAGGTATTGGTTTGCATAATAGAACTCTCTGTGAGCACGAGCAATAGCAAGATGTTTGTCTAATCTTTTCATCCACTTCATTGCACTTGTTGACCCAGCTAGAGAACTCTTTCTGAGCTCCTAAAGTTTGTCACAGGTAGCGCAACGAGCAAAATTGTCCCCGGGCTTCTTCACTTCGAACTCGGAGAACTTCTTGGATCTTATTTTGCTCAAGTTTGAAATTGAGATGTCTTTCAGACCTAGAGCCACATTTATGTCGTTCATGTATTTCATCTGACCCTTCCACTGAAAGGTTGAAGGCAGAATTATGGAAACAACCTTCTCCCCTGACTTTGTAGTCCTTGTCTTATGTCGCATGTGATCCGCTTCTTTGTCCAAGATGCACTTCAATGTAGCCGTGGCTTGCTCAGTATGTTGTCTTGGTTTCAGGAGTCCGGTGTTTCCGTGGACCCTTGCTTCTCGCTTTGCTTTTGCATACTTTTGGTAGTGGCAGAAAGTGGCTTCAGGGACTCCGGAAATGAGCATCCATGCTCGCATGCACATATCAATCTCTTCCACCGTCACCACCTTCCTCCCATGGAAGTCATGATGAACAGATCTGTGAATGTCAATCTTCATGTGGGCTCTGAACTTGAAAGTAGAATTGTGGTACATGTGTTTGCAGACAACTCGAATGCTATTCCTTGGGAAAGGTTGAATGTAGTTTTTRTTGCAGTAGAGTTTGCTGGAGACCGCGTTGATTGAAGCTTGAGTCAGGAGCTCCTTTGCCTTAATCCCATTTTCTCTCGTTGATTTCCGGATCACACTCGTGTAGGGCCTGGAGGAAGTTAGAGACGATGGGTTTAGTAGGCTCTGCTGTAGATGGTTGAAGTTGTCTCGGGCCTCGTGGTCACGCAAGCTTGCTCCTTGACAGTGGACAAAATTTGTCGGCTAGGCCACCAAAGAGTACACTTGCTCCTGGGGGATGTCCTCCTCAAAAAATGTTTTTTAGAGGTGGATGGCCACATGCGTGTCTCCAAGCGGACACTTCGCACCGAGCACGAGATCGGGGTTGACGCTGTGGCAGGTACCATCTCCAACAAGTACACCATTGAAGTTGTATAGCGTGACACACTTTGTGTTCCATTGCCTTCAAGGCAGTCCTTCGCACTCTGGTATCCCGACATTCATTCCTTCTAGCGATGGAAACTCGTCGTCCGATGAGTCCGTCATATCCGTAATGATAACTGTAGACCATGACATGTGTTTAGTGTAATCCATGGATTGAGTGCCGGGAGTCCCCATTAGGTCGACTCGACCTAAAGGAGCAAAGAGGAAAGGAATGAGGAATGAGTTGAAGAATGACAACCAAGACGTACACATTAGAGTGTTTGCACACTAACTGATTGAAGAATTCATCAACAGGTGAACAACCTCTTCCTATCATCCTAAGACATTTAGGTCGAGTTGACCTGAATGGTCTTAATCGAAGATTAATCAATCGTATGATATAATCCTTGAGTGAACATAACATTCTACAATTCATAACGGCAGCACATAAAAAAGAATGGTTTGCCATTTCGATCTCGACACTTACTTTAGGTCGAGTCAATCTAAACTGGAGTATCATGAATTAATTTACGTTTATGATAATATACTGTAATGCACAAACACACCTTCTTCAACACTGCTTTCTTTAGGTTGACTCGACCTAAATGAGCGTAGGATTCACTTCTTTAATTACTGCATTATTTATGTACTTCTCATATCCTTATCGCATTTTGTGAGCTTTAGGTCGACTTGACCTAAACGCCTTCGTTGTCCTATTTAATGAAAAAAGAATGTAGACCATTTTGGTTGATTTAGGTCGAGTCGATCTAAATGACTCCAAAAAACCTGGAGACGTGTATTAATACCCTCACCTCTGAGGTCCCGGATTTTATGGCGACAAAAGCGAGAGCTCCTTCCCTGCACTTTGCAATTCCAGATTAGTGTGAGGCAAGGATGGGTACGATGTGGCTTCAATGGTGTTCAACTCATTGCTATACAACTGAACAACATTCAAAAACAACAATGTCGCTTCCAGATTGAAGAAGTGAACATGGAAGAATGCGGGAGTGCAATGACTTTCAACCTTGGAACAAACAAAGCAAAGATCCGAGCAATGAAAACAAAGTTGTAGATACCATACCGAGATCACCGAGCACTTCCTCAACAACCTTTGCAAAAACAACTCTAAGACAGCGTGATCAACAACGCGACATCACAAAAGAAGGTGATTCAGTAAGCAAGGAAGACACGGAGCGCATGCGGAGCGGAGCAGACACAGAAGGGAGTGAGGGAGTGAAAATGAGAGTCATTGCCACGACACCCGTCGAGAGTGTCAATAGCTTGTTGGCGGGAGGGGCATAGGCAGGAATCAGAATTGGTAGTTCAAAATTCTGAGTGCCACACTGACATGCATGGCCGCTTTTCAAAATCCAAGTAGTGCATCACATATTTTGAAGAAAGAGACACACATTTGGTGGTTCTCATTTATCACAGCGCAATTTTTGAAAGTCAACACAATGAATTAGATACCCTACGTACTATAATAGGAATGCTAGGTCCACTTGACTTGGTTGCGGCCTTGCTGTCATATTTTTTAGTTTCGCTCGCACTCATGGACATCATGCTCTCTTCTTTTTTTATACTATACAAACAAAATGTAATAGTGCGCTGCAAGTGGCCGATCCAGAATTGACACTTCATAGTGATTTCCGAAATTTTTGTCAGAAAATTCTGTGGTCTGGTACATTCACTTTTGATTGTTCATTGCTGCACTTTTATAAGTACACAACGAAAGCCAAAAAACGACCATAGACTTGCTTCCATGTACTTTCTCATCATCAATAGAATATGAGCATTCGAAGTTGGGAAATGATTTTTGAAATTTTGCTTGGAATTTGAAATGACTTCAATTTTCTTTTCTAGAAATTTTTGCACGGAATACTTTGAATTAAAAAAAATGTAGAAGAATTGAGACAAGAGTCCATGATAAAAAAACATTTTTTTTTTTTTTTTTTTCATTCTCTAGTAAATTGTTAAGAAGAAGTACATTGTTCATTACACAAAAGGCAAAATTATTAGTAGCTATAGAATGGAACTGAAACGCACTAATCTTAATAGGATATATATAAGCTACCTTTTTGAGAACACACAACTTTTGAGGAGCAAGTGCACTTTATATTCCACAAAAATGAACGTACAATTCTTTTACTAGTATCAATATAATTAAATGTTATTGTCTTCAAGCACCAACATTTTCTTTAGATTCACTAGATGGATCTTTTTTTCACATATATATACAATTGAAGTATTTAAGTAAGATTTCAATGACAATCACATTTGCATGTATTTGTTTAAAACGCAAAGGCTCTCATGGTTTGTGGTACCGTTGAATGTCCTTTAACCATGAAACGAACCTTTTTTTTTAAATTTATATTTGGCAATTATATTAAAATATCATGAATTTACAAATTGTTGTAGTATATGCAATGAAGAGAGCTAGTATTAAGTAAAACAAACTTGTACGTTCCATTTATTAATGCATTACGTGCATATTCTATGAATTCTAGTATTTTGAATTTGTTCCATCAGAAAACAACAAAATCATTATTTCATTTATTAATACCATTTTAAACACTAAAAAATGAAAGGATGTATACAATATTTCTACAATTTCAAAGTACTTCTACATTTGAAGTTAGTTGTCTAATTTACCCCATCCATTTGGGTACACATTGTATGACTTCTATGGTTTTCGTTCTCTAAAGTACAGTGAAATTACAATTTATTTTGTATACCAAATTGTACAATTATACTAAAACGGCATGCCTTTAATATTTTCTTGTCCTCCTAGTTTCTTATGGCGTGGACATAAAACATGTTGTACTCTAAATTGAATAATTTCAATCCTAATTATGTGATTGTTTTTAAATTTATCATAATCATATTATGTTTTTAAGGAGCAAATTCCTCAAAATGATTGAATCCCACGCAAATGCATGGAAAGAAATGGTTCCATAAGTTCAAATTGTTTCAAATTTGTCAAATCCATGATAATTTAAAACTTGTGCTATTGTTTGTGTACTTAAAAATTTGAATAAAAGATGAAGTCATGATTTCACTGTATTTTAATACCAACTTCCAATTTTTTCATCCTTTCTCAACAAATCACTTCCGATTTCTTCATTCTTTCTCCACAAACCACTTTCAATTTTTTTTTAAGGCCATAAAAACCCATAATTATTTATCCTAAATATAGCAAAAGAAAAATTGGAACATGAAACTTGGTGGTAGTTTATGGAAATGAGCTTTTAGAAACTCTTGAAGATGAGGTCTTCAAATTCTATATACATCTGACATAGCTAAACAATTATTTTCCATTAATTAGTAAGGCCATGATGGACTATGATTGAGAAAATAATGATGACATACGCCATTACATATGAATAGCACTTCTAAAGCATGAATGCTCATTATTGGCTTCAAGTGACATCATTGTCATTGTAGGCAATGAATTCAATATTAATAGTGCTCACCATGATGGTAACTATTCATTTCCAATTCTACTCAGCAAGTGTAATTAATTTCTCATTCTAAAGCCAAATGTATGCCCTAAAGTTTTCATGAATGTAGATTCATTGACAATTTATTGTCAATAATGAAATTCCCAAATGCATAGAATAAAAATGATTATTTTTATTTTGAAAAGTTGTTTTATGGCTCCTATGAAGAAAATGTTTTTCATGTGACTATAAAGTAATGCTTAATATTTTAGTTGACGACTAGCTTTGTAAATTTTTGAAGATTGTCCACAAATACAATTTTCCCACGCACGTCCATTACCGAGAATTCATAGTCTTTGTAAGTCCTAATGCCCTTGTGTTCTTGTTCCCTTGTTGTTATATTTTTATTTGGAAAACTATGCATTGAAGTCTTTAAAAAAGAATATATAGTTCAATTACTATTGTCTTATTATTACATTGTGCATTAATAGGAAAATATTCAAGTTAGGCGAGTTAATATTTTTGTGAATGAGCTATTAATTTTATTAAAATTCATATGCACATAATGTGCATTGTTGCATCATTAATTAAAAAAAAAAAAAAAATCCAAATTGTATGTTTCTTCCCTCACCTTCACCTCATAACAATTCCATGACTTCATGCAATTTAGTTCAATATTTATTTTTCTTCAAAGGGTTCATTATATATGTGGGTTCTAATTAAAATACTTACATAATTACAAACTTGTTTTTTCCTTATGATATTCAAGTTACAGAGAATCTAATGTTCAGAGTTATATTATTTCCTTCAATGCCTACTGCCGTGGGTCTGTAACTTATCTGCCATGCATTCTATAAAATAAAGCATAACATTTTCCAAGTGGCCTTTACTTTCGCAATTAGTCACTGCAATTGTATGTTATTCTGATCTTAAATTTCTACATCAAAAATATTTTCACTTTTCAATTCCAACCTCAATGCACGGGATTCATATGCAACTATGCAACCAAAATTTTCACACTACAATATAATGAAACTTAATTTATTATTTAGTTTGGATCCTTTAAATCAATATTAAATAATGACAAATTTTATTTTTTACACTTGTATCCAAACCAAATATTGAACAAGTATAACCATATAAGTTGAAAAACATATGAACCGTTTATATAAATAGAAATAATTTATTTTTTGGCAATTTGATTTGTCCTGGCTCCACATGATTCAAATTTTACAAAAAACAAACGCGAAATAAATGCATTTTAAAAAAAAAACTATAGAAGCGCATTGAATTTTACGGGAACGCCTTGCCAATAAAATAAATTTAAGTTGCAGAGCTTCGAAAGGGTTGAGATTCATGGGAAAATTCATTTTGCATTTAGCCATCTTTTCTCCACACAAAATTAAAAACTTCTATTAAAAAAAAGGTCCACTGTATTCAATTCATAATAAACCGTAGAAGCGCGTTCTTTTTTACGTGAAGGCCTTGCCAATAAAGTTAGTGTAAGATGCAAAGCTTATGAAGGGTTGAGATTCATGGGAAAATTCATTTTGCGTTTAGCCATTTTTTCCCCACACAAGATTGAAAACTTCTATTAAAAAATAGCCGCTAGGTTTAATTCATAACAAACCGTAGAAGCTCGTTGATTTTTACGTGAAAGCCTTGCCAATAAAATTAGTGTAAGTTGCAAAGCTTATGAAGGGTTGAGATTCATGGGAAAATTCATTATGTGTTTAGCCATCAATTTCCCACACAAGGTAAAAAAATCTATTAAAAAAAATGCCGCTGTGTTAAATTCATAACAAACCATAGAAGCACGTTGATTTTTACGTAAAAGCCTTGCCAATAAACTCAGTGTAAGTTGCAAAGACTAGGAAGGGTTGAGATTCATGGAAAAATTCATTTTGCGTTTAGCCGTTTTTTCCCCACACATGATTAAAAACTTCGATTAAAAAAAAAGACCGCTATGTTTAATTCATACCGAACCGTAGAAGCGCATTTTTTTTACGTGAAGGCCTTGCCAATAAAATTAGTGTAAGTTGCAAAGCTTAGGAAGGGTTGAGATTCATGGGAAAATTCATTTTGCGTTTAGCCATTTTTTCCCCACACAAAGTTGAAAACTTCTATTAAAAAATAGCTGCTGTGTTTAATTCATAATAAACCGTAGAAGAGCGTTTCTTTTTACGTGAAAGCCTTGCCAATAAAATTAGTGTAAGTTGCAAAGCTTACGAAGGGTTGAGAGTCACGGAAAAATTCATTTTGCGTTTAGCCATCTTTTTGCTGCACAAGATTAAAAAGTTCTATTACAAAAAAAGGCCGCTGTGTTCGATTCATAACAAACCGTAGTAGCGCGTTTCTTTTTACGTGAAAGCCTTGCCAATAAAAGGAATTTAAGTTGCAAAGCTCAGAAAGGGTTGAGATTCATGGGAAGATTCATTTTGCATTTAGCCATTTTTTCCCCACACAAGATTAAAAACTTCTATTAAAAGAAAGCCGTTGGGTTTAATTCATAACAAACCATAGATCTCCCTCCCTCCATCTTTTTGCTTTTCTTGATGGATTGCCTAAGTGACTGGGCCAAGTTCTCATAATTTTGAGCTGACTCCATGGCTTCCCATAACGTATCGGGTCGGCTCTGATGGATTTGAAAACCCATTTCTTCTGGAAACCCTGCCACATACCACTCCACATGTATGCTGGGAGCTATGTCCGTGGTCAGTTTCTTGATCAGACCTTTTACTCTCTAACCATATTTCTGGACTGACTCATTAGACCTCATTGACACCTTACTGAGTCTACCCAGAGCTCTAGCTTCTCCTCCGACTTCTCTGAACGTCCAGAGAAAGTGTTCCTTGAGCTGGTCCCAATTAATTCCGGATTGCGTCCAGAACGTCCTGGTACCATCTCAGTGCTTCACCCTTCAGTAGACCTTGAAAAATCCGCTGCCTTGAAGCCTGATCCTCTTGGTTCGCTACGGTAGTAGCCTCAAACTCTCCCATCTAATCATCCAAATCCTTACCTCTATCAACCCGGAACTTTCTGTACCTAAGCCGCGTGGTATTCACCATAATGCAAGCTTCAGCGGAAGAATGCTCTTCCTCGGAAGATATTCTCTCTGGTTCCAGGTTGTCCTGCGTCTCTTCTGGATTGATTTTCGGACTCGATTGTCTTTCCAGACTGGGTTCCGGTTGGAATTGATTCGGTACAGCTAAAAATTCTTCTTTCAAGCCTGACGCAGGTAATCCGTGAACAATAACTCTTCTAGGACCCTCTCCTAATCTCTCAGAATGTCATCCGGCCGGAATCTGTCTTTGAGGCCTACTCATGAAGTAGCAGTTTTAAGAACTTCTGTATAGGTTTACCTCATTGATTTTGCTAACTTTGAAAAACTACTATTTCCTCCACTCTGATCCTGAGTGGACTTCTGTCTCTCCACTCTTCTGACCCCGTTCCGGAATCTTTCCATAACTTGCAACAAACTCTCAGAATCCCCGGCAACGGCGCCAAAAGTGTCGTACGTGTAATCTAGTTAGAAGTACCTTTATTTCACTGAATGCTGTAAATCGACACGGAATATCGTCCCAAGAGACTCTAATATGTCATTGTAAGTTCCGTGTATCTGATTCAAAAATGTTGATCCACTTTCTCACTCTTCTCTCAACTATCACGAGCGCAGGAGTAAACTCCGCAGAGAAAAAGAGAAATGACGGAAATGAGGGGTTGGTTAAATACCCATCGCTCCGACAACGGTCCCAAAACCGGCAATTAATTCTGTAACGGTGACCTATTTTCGTAGGTCGGACCTATAACACGTAGGTCTGGGAAATCCGTCTTTCTCCGGATTTCCGAATCCGGACTGGATCCGTAATTACGGAAGTTCCGTAATTTGTTAACCAATTTCCGCTAAGTGGTCTAACTGCTACTGTAAACGTTTCCGTTTCCACTTCCGGATTTCTACTCTAAAAATTTGAAAAATCTAGCCTATGACAACACTAATCTACCCTAACTAATTGTGCTCGTCGAATACGGACTCTGACATGAAGGCTTGCCATACTTGTACTTATGACATACTCAAAGTCATTTGAAAAAGATTGAACCATACGTGTAGGCAATCAAAAATTAGAAAGAACAAATGGACTCTAGAATCAAAAACTTACAAATAGATGGACAGGTTCTTTTTGCCTCCTCCATTCTCAATTGGAGGATTTTCTACTACTCCTTCACACATCCCAGCATGAAGGCCTTTTCAAGCATCTTAGCACCTACCTCATCCCAGCCAAAACTCATATGGATGAATGCATGAAAGACCGACCGTTTTTTGCGTCACACTTGAAATGGCAGAGTTGTTATCCACTATAACTTTTGAAGTGTGAATTGAATTAACTTAAGATTTTAATTGGAGATGTCTAGCTTCATATCAATCAGGATCCTTATTTTTCAGAAATTTTAAAAAATCATTTTACATTTAAATTTCAATTTAGTAAATGAAATTAAAAAAAACATTATTTTATGTCCTCTACATGCGTGGTAACAGGGCTCCTTTGCGCGCGCACTTCTAAACATTCAAAATGGTTTTAAAATCATTATTTTGGTGAAATCTCTTTATCATAAAGTTCTCCCAAATTGCCAATTTTTAGTTTTATTTTAAATTTCTTTTCCTATTTTTTACAAATTAAAACGTCAAAGTGTCTATTTTCTTCAAAAAATGTGTTACTCTRTTTTGTGAATAACTTTTGACCTAAATTTTTCTTGGGTCTCAAATTTTGGTGACATGCTATTTATAGTATTATTCTAATTATCCATATTTTTAAATATTTTTAAATATTTTTTTCCAAAAGGTCGCTAGTACTGGCCAGTACTAGTGAACGCTACCAAAACCGGTCGGTCTTTCATGCATTCACCCTTATACCATTCTGGATGTGAAAAAATCTGGCATCCCTTAGCAATGCGAGGACCGCCATGTACAAATACAAGTGAAGCACAAAATGGATGATACAAGATCCTACAAGAGGATACAATAATGTCATGGTTTGAAACAGAAATTGATATAGAGAACAAGTTGAAACCTCTAGTAATGCACACCCATGTAAATTTTGGGCACCCTTCTCTTTTAAGTACATTATGGGCCGTGGCCAAAAGGTCTCCAAAGTTTTCCCTTCCCTATGTGGAAAAATTTGGCCTTCAATGCTTCAAATTTTAAGTAGTGGGCCTGAATTCCATGTGCCACATTAGCAACCACCAACTTTGAAACCTCTAACTCTTCTCCTAGGGCCATAAGCCTCATTTTCTCATTAGCTAATTATTCCATGATGCCCTCCATCTTGATTTTCTCCCGATCTACATCAACTCCTTTAGCCACCATGGCATCGATCTTCAATCATTTTTCCRCCTTTTGTTTTTCATAACTTGCTATTAGACATTGTAATTGCTACGCTTTTATTTTACATTGATCCCTCTTCTCAATGGCCACCTTATCTTGCACCTTGTCTGCTTTCATTTTCAGCAATATGACTTCCATCAACTCTTGTATCTCTTGGCCCCTCTCTTTTAGCAAATCTATACAGAAGGATGAGAGATGTGAAGATCAATTTAAACAAAATTTCAATGTGAATTCTATTGCTTCAATACAGTGATGCCATATCTCTAAGTTCAATTGCACTGTTACTTGCAAATATTCAACCTAAAGCCATAGCAATGCTGGTCCATGGCCATTAGATAGCATAAGTAAGCCTTGAAGAGAGCCAACGCAATCACATTTGCTTAGAGTGAAGACCCAAAAATTGTGGAAAATTAAACCCTAAACCATATTTATGGAAAAATAGGGTTTTACCTTCAGTCTAGTGTCCTCCTCTTTCAATGTTTTCCGCAAAACCTTTAACACAATTTCTRGAACCCATCCTAGACTCCAATGTACCACTGCAATCTCTGTTTTATGAAGCCTAGACTTTGTCATCCCCTCCTCCCCCATCCTACGTCTTGCGACTTCCCTCCTTTTTACAAGTCACTATAAGAAAACTCGGTCCAAATTGACAACTTTTTGACAGAATAATTTCCAAAATTACAGTAGCTGTCAAGTTACCGATACCTCTTGTTAATCCAGTCTCATTTTGTCAACTATTAGTCAACTCCATGTCAATGTTCAAAAATCAACCTTCCTTCAATCATCCACTTCCTTCCCAAAAAATAAGTGTCTCCATGTGGATGAAATATGTACTAATGACCAGTACACATTCAGGGTACACATGTACTAGCACAGAACATGTAATGAGGGGTTGGTTTCCTTGTAATCAGAATTTTAAACTTTGGTAATTAAATGTATGTTATGATTCAGAATCCAGAGTGTTTCAAATTCAGGCATTAAATCAATGTTGTTCTTCCTTTGGTAGAACAATAATCTAGCATGGCATGAATGTACCTGAATTCATTTATAGGTTTTAAACTTTAAACATTAAAGCAGTAATTCAACATTAACACAGTAATTCTACTGTGATAGAATTATGCTCCAATTTACAGGATGGATGCATTAAATCAGTAAGTGTATCTAAATAATAAATGTTTCACAAATGCTATGATACACCTGGCTGTATAGTGCATTCCTGTGATATCCCCTGAATAAATATCTCGAAATTGCCATATTTGCAGAATCACAATACAGTACATGTGCAATTACAATATTTACATTCACTCGGAATCCAAAATCATCATCCACTTTATCTAACACTCTCCACAGTTGTAGATTGCTCACATTTCTGTACGTTATTCCAACTGCGTTCTTCCACAAACACGCATAGGATAATACCGTATCCTTCATTGAAAACTGATATACTCATGTTCATAAAACATAACAGACAATTACACTGTTATATTGAACACAAATACCCCTACAAAGCTAAATATATAATGTGAGTGCACATTACCTATCAATTTCTATGCTAGGTTACTTCCACTAACAATTCATTACCTAGCAATTTCTATGCCAGATAACTTCCACTAACAATTCATTACCTAGCAATTTCTATGCCAGATAACTTCCACTAACAATTCAGTGATGGGTTCAGAAGCCTTAATTTCCATGGTAACTTCATGACATCCTCTACTGATTCCCAGTAGACTGAAGGTTCACAGAAAGGGTTTGCTTTCATGTTCTATCCAATTTTCTTCAACGCAATGTTACTTGTTTCCCARTAACCCTCTCTTCCATTTCATCTTCACAAACACAACAGACCTCAAGCGAAAGTAAGTTGGAAGCCTGAAAGCCAAAACATTGCAAAAATCCTAGAGAACCGCATGAAAACCACAYATTCAAGCGTGCCTACAACAATGCGTGAGCGYGAATCTTAAAACTGGAATCGTATATTACCTTAGAGCAGCTTACATTGGAACTACATTCTGTTGAGATAATTGGGGACACACTACAAATATTTAGAACTGCAAATTTATGATGAAGGCTTTAGTTTACCTTTACATTAAATTTTCCACGTTTGATACGTTCAAATCATTGGGGACACATTACCTATTTGTACAACCGCAAAATCATGATGAAGGCTTTTCTTTACCCTTACAATTTTAAGTTTGAACAATCACGTCAATTGTACTGGTGTCTTCTTCTATGTACAAACATTTTTCAATACAATAAAACAAAATAAAGACCCACCTCTTGTCATTTCAGGAATTCCGAAGAATAAACATTGCAATCCCCACACTGCACCATACATAACCGAAAACATTAGTCCACCAAACCGAAAAAGAGTTCTTTTGATAAAAGAAATCACATATCAACCTTTGCTTGAATGGATTTGTTTCCAATCGGGACTTTAGATAGAGGCGTACACAGTGCCTATGAATTGGGGATTATCATGATCAAGATTATTGTTGCAATTTCATTAATATTTTTTGCCTTCAATGAGAAGGACAAAATTACTGTTTTTGCCACAAACATAAAGGAATTTAATCTCCACTGCAAATTCCATGGCCCCTAGAACCCTGTGAAAATTGCACCTAATCTACTCTTACCCAACACCCTTGCCATCATGTTCATTGAAGCTTGTTGTACTTCATTTTTAAATGTTTTTTATTCAAACGAACATGAAGATGAAGTGTATGTCTTGCATAAAAGACCAACTACTCATGATACTTGCCCTCCCCTATTTCTATCTCGTCATATTCTTACCACATTATATTATTTTCAGAATACAAATAAACACGATGGAACAAAAATTTGTTTGGAGACAGACTAATTATTTCCACAATCCTCAAGGTTGAAAATTATGTATGCCGTAGAAATTGGGAGACATGTCGGGCTTTCACTGACGGCACGTTCTTGCTCCTTATATATCAAATAAATTTGTTTACTGTTTAGTGTGAACCACACCGCAATGGCCATTGTAAACACTGGTAATTATTCGAAAATGAAGATTTTCAGTGCATGAAATACATCATGAGCATACCTCAATTACGGTACATCCATGATTGCAAGACAACCCTCCTTGCGTCCGATACATGGCATTTTTATGTCCACCACAGTCCACCTCCTGTCCCTCCACAAAAAACAACGTGCAAACAGTCAATTGTTTTTTTTGAACAATTCAATGCATCTCTCCTACTTCCTTTTTCTATCTAGTTCCCACATGAAAGTCCTACAGTGTGCTAGACGCTACCCTCCTCAAAACAAGCGTAAATGGATCTTGGGGAGGACACTCCTTGTGTATTTGGGGGATCCACATGCTGCGGTGGGGTATTTTTTGGGGGGCTATTTACCTCCTAAAAAGCATTTAAAGGACCCCTATTATTACACAAAGCAAAAAAATGATCCATATTATCATATCTATCATTACTTATAATATGTAGGTCAAAGGAATATATTAGAGGCTATTTTCTTAGTAAGGAAAAAAACTCACTAAAAAATAATGAAAATACAAGTGACTAACAAATACCCTATAGAAAAAAGGATTCAAGTTATAACAATGCATGAATACAAATACAACACGAATACGTGCATGAATGAAAATAAAAAACAAGACATTAGGGTTGAAAAAGTATTGAAGAGATTTTAAAGACAAAATGTGTTTAAAAACATAGACATGAAGTTCATCTGTGAACTTTGACCACAAATATATGCCTCATATAAAAAAATTACATAAAAAATACGCCATTCCAATGCCCTCCACCACATGTGAGAAAACAAAATCAATCTCTATGACATGGTGCTACCCAAACTTCATAGAGGTTGTTTGAAGCACGAACTTCTGCATCCAACCAGATTGCAAACATCGACGGAGTCAGATCATTAAATCTGCCAGTTCATCCACAATACTTCAAAATCAAAAATCATGAAGTCCAGTGCCATCATTAGCACAACTCTTGTATCTTAAATTTCCCCTTTGTACCCAAATTGCCAAATGCGACCGCTTCTATAGCTTTAGGAGCTGAAATAAAACATTTCTGGTGCTCTAAGTAACAAAATACCACCACAAAGAACTCATGCCTGACATCCTTAATCGATAGAACTATGATTTAAAAGTTAATATAAAAAAAACAATTTCTGACGTGGACTTCTTCATTCCATTAAGGGGTTAAATTATGAAAGTGATTCACTAGGTGAATAAACCTATCAATAGAAATAGCCTGTGCATGCCGATAACCGTTAATACTACAACTCCTTTAGAAATGAGCCATAAAGCACAGCAGACACAAAACACCAGAAACGAAGCAGGAGAGTGAGTACCTAGCAGGACTCTGTGCTTTTGCAACGTCTTTCTTCGGGGTACTAACTTTTTGCTTCATTCAGGCTAGCTCGGGCAATTTCACCACTCTCCATTTCAAACTTCGCATACATAATCCAAGCTTTATCACAAGGGTGACATTCTACGCATCTACATGTTTAAAACCAAGGCAAAGAAAGTTCAGTGGAACACATCATAAAGGACAGCCAATATGACAAGGCCAAAAATAAGAACTACAACAAAATGCTATGAATGCTACACCCTAAACAGATGAAGTACAGCATTTGAAGTCACCCTTCCATAATAGGGCGGGAGTCTCGAATTACCAAACCTGTTGTAGAGTGACCTTGCCCAATCGATGTCGTTGTATTGAAGCGGGAACATAATATACGCAGCCCACCCGTGATGATTAGGTTCCAAAGTCATCCACCGCTCAAAGATTTGTCGAGCTCCACGCAAATTTCATAACATCTCCTCCATGTGAATATACTTGTACCAGAGCTGGTCGATTCTCTGAAGCAAGACACGGCCTGAGCAACATTTCCAAACATGCACTGAGTATATTATGAAGCAAATGGGACAATACATCTTCGCATTCAATGCAATGATTAGTGCAAAAATAACTCAACATCCACAATTGGCCAAGCAGAAGCACCATATCCATGCATTAATTCTAGAGTAATAACCCTAAAATGAATTTACATTTTATAATCGCACCGGTTTTAGGGGCCAGACCCACTTCAAAGCTGCAAATATTTAGATTTTTAATGGACGGAGTTAATTTGGGACTTGTCACTTYTGTTATGATTTGAAACCTAACTCTCACCGTCACCTTGACGTCCCACATAATCACAGATTCAGATCTCATGAGATTTGATCTGCAGGAGATTTAATCAGCAAATTCAGGCAATATAATATTATATAATATAATATAATCATGAAAAATGAATATACTCTCCCATTTTAGTTCGAGCTGTCTTGCTAAATGCACCCACACATGAAAACCAAACGAGTCCTTCATCTCTGTTCCATTCTGCCACTCGAAGCCAGAAGCTAGACTTCGTCGCTTTCGTGATTCTCCTGCTCCGCTCCTATTTCTGCGCCCACCGTTCCTCTCCGATTTCTGAGTAAGCTTTTTGTCTACAGCAACGACTGATATCGACTTCGAATCCTCATGCTGTCAGAGGTAACCAGTCCTTCGAGAAGACAATCAAGAAATCTTCAATGGAGGCTCTGGTAAGGCTTGTTTTATGCTTCCAATTTTGCATTTTCTATTTTAGTATGGAGGACTCATTCTCACTATCATGTGCCGTTTGCCAATTTCTGCAAACACTTCCTTCCTGGTTTGTTCATTCACACGGGAAGAGGTTCAAATGAGTAGTTCACCTTGGTTATGAAGGCAGCGATCCCCGCTGGACTGTCCATCTTAGCATGACGTTCAAGGATCGAGTACCGCAAATTGTTTTTGGAGAGGGTTTCAGGCTGTTTGCACGCTCCCACGACATAGAAGAAGGAGATTGACTGAAGTTTACCTTGGTTGCAAAAGGATGCTTCAATGTCTGCCATACTGCTTTCACCAACGACCCGGACTCTTGATTRATGATTGAAGGGGTCGGGAGCAGTGAGACTTAGCTATCTTCCCCAAATTCCTTCAGCCGAAGAAGACCAGTCATTGGAGGCTGAACTACTTGAACACAACTTTCACAACAGCGGCTGTAAGTCTCAGTCTCTTATTTATAGAATAATGGAAACCGCAATGAAATAGTTGGGTTAGGTACTTGCGGATCATATAGACTACCTGAAACAATTCAGCTAAGTACGTAGTTTCAGAAAACAGTTTCGGTTCAGATTTCATACGGCCTAATCGGAGTCACTACGAACTTCTGTCGCAGCACATATTACTTCATTAGGATCTTACATTCTCATGCAAGAAGGGTACTTACGAAGTTCTTTAAACTTACTGAGGAATTTTAATTTTCCTATGTGGGGTTACATCTCTGCAGCAATACATGACTAAGAAAAACTAAGACTCATGGTTAAATATAAAACTCAACATGAAGAAGGCGGCGCCATCGTTTGTGTGTATGCAGGTGTGTTGCTGTTTCTTTGTTGGCTCTTTGACGGGGTATGTTGGTTCACAGTTACGGCAAAATGCTAGTTTTCCTCTTCGACAGATGATTTTGAGCGTGATGGTTTCAATTTACAGTATACACCTTGGTTGCAGACGATGTATGCTTAGGCGGTGTGACTTGCTGCAAGAAAGATTTTGCTGGGATGCCCAAGGCTATGGTTTAAGAGAGCCGCCCCTTTGTTTTTGTAAGGTGAGTACTTTGAAGTTTAGGATTAGATCATTACATTCTCTTGTTGTAAGATGCTGCCTTTGATTTGGGTTCCTCCTCACCGCACTCCTCAGTTTTCAGTGTACATTCTTGATTCGCAATTTTGAGGGTATGAGCTAGCAGGATACAGCGAGCAATAATGAGCGATCTCGTAGGGGTTTAGGGTTTAGGAATTGTCCTCATGCAGCTTAGCTTTGGTGCCTGTTTGGGTGCAAATAGCTTTTAGTGACCTACAATTTTGCATGGATTTTTGCGAGAATTGCTTGATACCAGGGACTTTGCATTCCCGAACTCCGCTCTCCCCTTACAATCTCCGTCCAAACCCGCAATTCACGCTCCAATTTGTAGAGTTCTGCTACTAGAAAYTGAATCAACGTGATTCCAATTACGTGGACTTAGGGTAGGAACCTGGTCACTCAATGAACAAGATTGCTATAGGGTTTCAGGTACTTGTCTTCTGAACTTGTTGCTTCAAATGCGTGTTGCTTCCAGATCTCACATCCCTCGTTGTTTCGCTTGTTTCGAGGTCTTAGGTTCCAATGGCCCAGCTACGTGTTACCGATCTACGTGGAGGACTTGACGAAGAATCATACCGCTCCTGGTCTGCAAAGAAGCGGAAGGCAGATGGGTGGGAGCGCACAAGGCGCTGTAGAGCAAGAAAAGCGAATAGGCCTGAGACTGCAGTTCAGGCGGCTTTAGAAGTTTCTGAGGGAGTACCTACCACCTTGGAACGTTCTCGTGCTAGAGCAAGTAGAATCAGTGCAAATATTGCTAAGGAAATGGCAGACTTTGCCTACTCTCGTTTACAACATTTTGACTCAAATATACAACAGTTAACTTTTCAAATGTTCTTTGGGAACAACCACATTAAAAGGCTAATTCCACCATGTTTAAGTAACTTGGATACTTTTATGTTGCAAGATTCAGTCCTCTCAAGCGTAAGAGAGGGTCTGAAGGATCACTTGGTGGGTGTGAAACCATCCAAAATTGTCATGGCCAAAGATATATCTTGCACATTTGCCTCGTCATCTCACGTTGGGAGGGGGAGGGGGTTGGCTAGGCTCCTAGGGGTGGACAGGAGGAACATATCAAAGGCAAGGAGTAGAAGACGAATTCTGGATGCAGGGCAGGATGCATTCTGGCTCCACCGAAGGCRAAGTATTCGAAGTGACTCGCTTGCTGACAATGTCAAGTTTGCGGTACAGCAGTGGTCTTGATTAGAGGCTTTCATTATTCTTCATGTCCTTTGCCTTGATTCAAGTGATTGGGGTGGAAGTTGATATTTTCTTCAATTGTGGCTTCTGTTGGTTGTTTTTGTAGTGTAGGCTAGAGTAGGACAACCTTGCTGCATTGGGCAGTTTCAGAGGTTCGATTCCTCCTTGGTTGAATCTGATCAGTGGCCTACAATAGTTCAGGTTCAAGATATACTGATGTACTGAAGTCATGTGCTCTCATTTTACACAATTGAGAGTTGTAATTTTTGTCTAGCCTTCAGTAGAGCTTACATGCTGCTGGCATATTGAATGTCAGAAATCCATTTCCGCCCATGCCCATGCTTGTGATCCAAATGCCATCTTCGAAGCCAGGTAGTAACTTTAGAATGCAATTCGGCTGGCCAATGCTATGCATCTTTTAACCACCATTCACGCTGAAATATGCGGCATAAGGCACAATAGTTGCCGCATAAAAAGACAGCGCATATATGATATTCTACTGCATTTTTAAAGGCATGGATATATCTGACACTTGAATTTCTGTTTTTGCGTGGACAATTGGCTCCTGTGAGTACTGTAGTCCGCAGACCACCATGCGGTTGAGGAATCCAAGGACCACATTAATGTCACAGAAGGAGAGGTCGGCTGCATGAGCTGTAAAACTGGCTGGCCAATGCAGTCTGTATATTAAGTTCCGTTTTGGAGGTTGTTGACCAAATGGAAATAACCATTGCATTAAGATAAACGAGAAACGAAACATCCAGGCCCAAGTGCTGGAAATGAAGAGAAAAGAGCAGGGCTGAAAACAAAGGAACAACCTAGTGAAACGAAAACAAACACATAGAAGAAACTTTCTTGCTCCACGAAATAACGGGACCATGTCTAGAAGCTACAATAGGGGAATAAAGCCAAAACATTAAGTCTCTTTTTTATTTGTGTGCTAGAGTCCTTCATACTTGTGAGTTAATTTGTGTGTGAATCATTCACAGTGCCATTGCAAAGCAATGAAGCCTAATTCACGGTGAGATACCAAGAAGTTTGCAAGAAGTATTTTGCGTTCATTCGTAAACCCTCTTTGGGGGGCATATTCACTGAAGAAACAWAAGATCTGGAATACATGTGTTCAAAGACTTCACTTGAATATGATTTGGAAGCGCTAAAAAAACACATATATTAAAGCTTTTGCACACTTCATGGGCTAGTATTTGGAGACATTCACCTTCAAATTGGAAAAGAACTGCAATATCCAAATGTTGTATAGATATTTGTTATAAATGTTGTGAATTTTGCACACGGTTGAATCCAAATAATAGTCATTCGAGAATTTTACCATTTTCACAAAAATGGTTTCCAGTCATCAAGCTCTGAATGGTTCCAATCACAGCTTTAAGTACAAGCGGGTTTCCAGTCATCAAGCTCTGAATGGTCCCAATCACAACTTTAAGTACAAGTAGTCAAACAAGCTGAAACAACAAAAATGAGAACTTCAAATTCAACTTCTATGCTAAGGTTGTGAGGGGCAGAAATGACTCACAATCTTCTCTGCTTCTTCAGTCTACTGCAAAATTTTGTCCAAGTCCCCTTGTACAATGTTAATGTTATCAGCGGCCTCTTGCTTGTCAACAAGTCAATCGTCCATGCCAAATTTGAAGGCAATTATCTTGTTTGCAACAGTTTTTTGAGAGGACTCCAGAAGCTGCTGCTTGCTTCTTGTATTGGCGAGCAACTCCTCCTCCACCCTCAAAACCTCCACAGCGGCAGCTACTTCCATCGCCGAGATCTGAGGCACCGAAAAAGCAGAAGTCTTGCAAAAAAACGACTTGAACTTTTTTTCARAAGGTGCCACACCTCGATCAGGGAGCTTTGAGTAAGACCCGGAGGGCTTCAAAACCCCAAGCGCTACACGTAGAAGCTCCTCCGCTTCTTCCTCGGACAAATSGCGTTTCAGCAGTTCTCCTTCCAACCGAGATGCTTGGACCACAGCTGTGGAGGCTGCTGYAGAGGCCCAATCCACCTCAAAACCCATTTGCTCGGCAATGTAGCCCTTCACGACCCACGTCATGAACTCCTTGTTYGTCACCTCCATCTTACCATAAACCTTAAAGTACAACTGCAGTAGCTCCTTCCTTGTTTCCGGCTTCAACGTGGTATTTGTTGTCTTGTATGCGACGCACTTGCCCCAAATCTCTTCGATCTTCTCAGGTGTAACGCAAGACATATCTGAAGCAAGCTTTGGGTTCAAACCCGACCCACACAATYCCCTTTCTTTGATGAAGAAATCAGCAGATTGGGTTTTCAAACCCTGTAGCTCTAACAACATGTCTACCACAGAGGGAGCTGGCTTCAACACTCTGGCTTTCCGATCCAACGAAACCCTCCTCTCTTTAGACAATTTTGCAGAGTCACCCCGACCAATTACAGCTTCCATTGTTTTCCAAAACTTTGATAAACTACCGCTACAGGATTCACCTTTTTGCAAGCAAAATTGCAAAGCATCAATGACAATGTGATGCTGGAGCAAAACCCTAACCCACAAAGCAGATCACACAAACAACAAATTCGAAAAAAAGCGCGAAGCTGCAAGTGAGACCCAAAGCTCCAGACCCTTGGCGGAAGAGAAGCCTGACATTGTTGCTGATGGGCATGGGACTGTTCCCAGTTAAACTCGACAATGCGAGGAAATCACCTGCATTTAAGGTCCTGACAACATGGCCCCCATTTCCAGTCTTCTTCAATGCGTAGGCCAACCAACACAGCTCATCTCCCACTTTTCACAAAGGAACCCAACAAAGCACTTAAAGGATGTCATTTTTGGCTCCTATTAGCTTATGTTCACCCTACAATACACTGTAGAAGAGAAAATGTGCACTATGTAGGCTGCACTTTCAGAGCCTACGTCTGCAACAAGCTAAGCATTTAGGATATGCATGTAGACTCACGGCAGGCTTTGCTGCTTCTTTCTCCATGTTTAGAAGATCTCCTTTGGACGCTCGCCTAGTCTGTTTTTTAAACATCCATTCCTGCGTACTGTTGACTTTGAATAGACCACATATCATAGCACTGAACTTAGTCACCAAGTCGGACATAGTGTTCTCAAAGAGGAGGAATGGAACCAAGAAGGAAAGACTTGGGTGACAACAGGATGTTCAAAATTGACATGAGAGCCGGAATGTAACGCACAACCCAGACAGGTAGAGTTGCTTCTGGTACAAACAAGGTCATCGGAAGGATGATCATGTAAATGTATCAATGAATAAAATGGCCAAATAAGTTTCCTCACAAGAAAAAAGAAAAAGATCCTATTTGCCTTCTCCGCTGAAGAGATCTGCACAAAGTCTGCAACACTTGTCAGTTTTGCATTCATAATGCATCGTCAAAAAGTTCCTCATCAGCAACAGAAACAAAGAACATGCAAGATTCTCCATAATAAGTCTTGTCACGCACCTTTGCTCGAAAGATGTCTGGAAGACTAAGGAAAAATAGTTGCATAGGGCGAGAGTACAACCGGTGTTGCTACTTGCAATATGCGTCATAGGATTCGGGCAATGAGAAAAGACAATGCAAAAAAAACCCGGCATGATTATTGATTACTGATACTCTGATACCACAAAAAAACAATATAGAGGAAACCCTTGCAAATCAAAGCTTTCTGATAACGACAACCATGACTGAAACAGTTCATTAATTAGCACAATAAAGAATTTACCCTGGCTAYTGTACACATTGGCTGTGGAATCTCCCAATGCCGTAACAATTGTCAGTGTAGCTTGCAGTAAGTCTTGTAAACTCTTCTGCAATTAGAAATAAAGACACTCTGATCAATATCAATAACTCAAACCTCATTTACGAAGATGAATTTCCAGCCCTACAAATGAGCCCGAACAGCAACATCCATGTCCTCCACAGTAGTTCGTTCCAACCATCCACCTTGTCGTGGATGAAATCTAGCAATAAGTACTTTTACTGCACTAAATGTTGTAAATCGACACGGAATATCGTCCCAGGAGACTCTAGTTGTGCTATTGTAAGTTTCGTTTATCCAATTTAAAGGTATTGACCACTTTTCCTCACTTTTTATCCTAGTCTTTCCAAAGATATTGATCCGGTATTGATCCGGATTGGATTCCAGATCATTACCCTTCCGGTTTCCGGTTAATACTCTCTTGACAATTTGGTTTATGTTACCTCTTTTTTACCCTCAGAGGGTCACCTTTGGTTGTTTTAAAAGGGGTTGGGACTAACCACTTTGGTTTCACACAGTTTCCTTCTAAAGTTCACTTAACATTCGACATGAAATAAGCAGTAGTAAGCCGTTCCGGAACTACTCTCACAACTGTCCGGATGGCCTATCCGGACAGTAGGTCACTCAGAGCCGTTTCCAACACTCCTCACTACAACGACAGAACAAGAAGATTCAAGATCCATCTAGGGATTGCTCTCTAGAGGAATGGACTGTGCCAGAGACTAACAGACCTTCCGGTGTGGGGGAACTTCCTTAGGCGGTTACTTATCTCTGCACGGAACTTATGAGGTTCCGGAATTGCTTTCTCTCCACCAAACACCCGGATTATTGTTCCGGTAGTTTAAAAGTTCCACACTCAAGACCTCTGTCACTACTCTTGTCCCTTAGTATGAACGTTCACCTAAGAGACAGACCTCAACTTTCTCAATTCCGGATTCCTCCTCTTCTTACTCCCGACCTATCCATCCATACTCAAGTAATCTACACAAGGTAACACACTCTTCAAGTGAAAATAACCCAGCACTTACACTAATGGTTTAGATTAGCATTGATGGAAGTACAAAATAGATAAAATGAAATGCAAGGATGGAATGGCAAGGCAATAGGCTGCCCGCCCTTAAAAGTCAAAATCCAAAACGGAAAATGAGCCACCCGGAAACCCAGGTGGCCAATATAATGACCCGCCGAGATCCCCGGAGGATCAACCTAACTGCCTAAAAATAAAAACCCGGGGTCGGGCCTAAGTTTGGAAACCCAATCTGGTTCCGAAATGCAGTCCGAAACTAACCGGACTCTGCACTACTAACAACCTAACCTTTCTTGGTCTTCTTCCACGCACTCCCAATGAAGCTTGGCGGCATCCGGACCAGACCCTTCATAGGAGTCTTCTTCGGAGTTGAAACCGGAATGGTCTTTGTTGCTGCTGGGTTAGAATCTTACGGTTTGGGGGTGGCGGAGTGTCCTCCACATCTATGTCATCGCCACTCTCAAACTCTCCCTCGGACTCATTGAGGAGTTTAGTATCATCTTTGTCTTCCTCGTCCTTTGATAAAACTTCTATCCAGATTGGTAACCTCGAGTCTAGCCTTCCCGACTCCTCCTTACCCAGATCAAAGTCATCCGGATTGGTCCGGGCCGGATTGAACTTGGACAATCGTTCCATAAGATCCGTCTTCAATTGTTTGGCCGGAAGTTTGAACTTACTGCTCTGGGTCGGATTTTTTCTTGCAGGTTGGGTAGGTCGGGAACTCCCGGGAAAGCGTCTCCATTGATTTCCCTTTCCACCTGTTTCTCGAATTTGTACTGGCCTTTGAACTTGCCTTGCCTGCTGTGAATTCTCTGTCTTGCGTCGCCTGGGACATAAGATCCGTAAACCCCTGGGCTTGCATCTGCTGAGTCGGCTTCTCAACTGTTTCCGTTTTGGCGGCAGCGCAAACTTTTGGAAGTTCCGGAAATTTGGAAAAATCCATAGGTTTGTTTGGATCCATCCGGTCTAAAAGCTGCCGCATCTTTGTCAACGTAACATCCATTCGGATAGCGAAATCCACCAGAACGGTGATCACCTTTGATCCGGTTACGAAATCCTTGGTGATCTTGTTACTGAAAAGGGTGGCCCGGTTGATGGTATCTGCTGGTTCTGCCACCAATCTGGTCAATCCTTTTACAAGGTGCAACGCATCTCTTTCTCTTTTACGAGATGTTGATAGCTCCCCTTCTAACTAGTTGACCTTGTTCTGCATTTCTTCCTCCTCCTTCCGGATCTTTGCAATCTCCAAGTCCCGTTCCTCGAGGAGTTCCGAGGATGGCCTTTTCCGGATGGCCTGCATCACCTCGCGGGAATCACACTTCAACTCGTTTGTTACATCAACAAGAATATCCACGTAGGCCCGGAGGTAGCCATTTGCCTTCTCTACCCATTCAATTCCAGTGTTGTAAAACTCCTCCGATCCAGTCTTGGCCTCGCGCCGTTTGGGAACATCATCCGGACTACTTTCCGACAATGGTTTCCGAGAGCCCGGATTGGTCGACTTCCGCTTTTTCATCTTCCTCTTATCTTTCAGCGGCTCAATGCGTTCGATCTCCTCTTCTTCTGATTCGTGTTGCTCCTTCTCGTGTTCCAACTGCAATCCGTACTTGAAGAGGGTGCACCCGGTGTCGTACTCCACCATCTCTTCCGGATTGAGCACCTCTTGCTGGTGGTACATGTGGAACAAGTAGGCGCTGATTGGGCTCTATTTTTCCTTTCCGACATTGTCCGCCAGCTTGTTCACCACTCCTTGGATTACTCGTCCGTAGTGAATGGCTCTCCCTTCCAAGGTCCCGAAGATGGTGTTTGCCACCGTAATCGTAACCCGGGTTGGCTTATCCGGATAGAGGATCAAAATTAAGAATTTCAGGATCCGTCCATGCCTCACAGTGGCACAGTTTGTGATAGCAAACCCCTCCTTTGCATTGGCCAGATTGGAAAGCTTTCCGGCCGTGAATTATTCCGTTCAAGAGGCCAATCCGGCACCTTGTTTCGGGAAACCGTATACCTCTTCCCAAGCATCTTTTGACCACGTCTCTTTCCAAGCTCTGACGGTCCGCTCATATTGATTAGGAGCTCCAAAAATGAGCTCCTGAATCATTTCTTCATTCTTCAGATTCCAAGGTCGACGGATCAGTCCAGCGCACCCCATCCGCTCCAGGTCTTTGTCCAGCGTCTGTCGCTTGTCTTCGTCTTCCAGATATGTTGGCGACACCATCCGAGCTGTCTTCCGCTAGCTGCTCTCCGCCATACTAAACCCTAACAATGTGGGCCACATCCGTGCGGATTCACCAACCCCACCGTTGCGATCTCTATCTCACCACTCTTTCTCTTAACTATCACAAGCGCTGGAGTAAGCTCCGCGGAGAAAAAGAGAAATGACGGAAATGAGGGTCGATTAAGTACCCATCGCTCTAGCAACAGCCTCAAACTGGCAATAAATTCCGTAATGGTGACCTAGTTTTGTAGGTCGGACCTATAATTCGTAGGTCTGTGGAATCCGGCTATCCCTAGATTTCCGGATCCGGACTGGATCCGTAATTATATAAGTTCCGTAATTTACTACCCTATTTTTGGAAAGTCTTCTAACTACTTCCGGAAACATTTCCGTTTCCACTTCGGATTTCTATTCTAAAAATTTGAAAAATCTAGCTTATAACAACACTAATCTATCCTAATTAGTCACGTTCGTCGAATACGGACTCCGACACACCTCATTCCTCCAGTGCCTTCATTCTCCACACCCCTACTGTGCCATTGAAGCCGAAAAAATTTAGGAACATTCCATTCAAAGTGGAATGGCAGCTTGATGTTTTCAAGGCGGGTGATAAGATTTTCATTCTGCTTCAGAATGTTCAAAAACCCAGCACGAGCCCCAGCTCCAGATGGTCTTGCGCAAGCACACATGCAGATATAATCATGAGCACAGATTCCAATGAATTCTTGTTCATCGACAATGTACTACTTGAAGGAGTTAAGTCCACGGTAAACCTAGTGTGAGATAACAAAAAGCAATTAATTGTTCCCACCAAGCCATTCCACATCTAAGAACAGATAACGGATAGACAAGAGATTATAGCTCTTTTTGCTAGCAAAAGAATACCCACATTACTTCACAATTCAATAGTGAATGAATGCTATGATGAGGGCAATTCAGGGCTTAACCTAAAATGAGAAACTCTGCGTTTTAAAAAGTCGGGCTCAAAGTCTGCATTGAAAATGGCTACAAACTTGTATTTATTAACGTAATCACAGAGCATGGTTGGCGTCATGTTCCCGGTCTTGTATCCAGTGCAATCGACTCGGTGTCCATAGACTATGTTTATTCCCATCTTATGCCACTTTGCCACCTCTCTTTTGATCAAAAATCGTGTCTCCACAACCGATGAGTCGTCCAAAACCTGCATGAATATGCCATTGTTTGGCCAATCAAGATGGCAAATAACAGATATAGATTGCTCGTATACCTCCATAGAACAATAGTAACACTTGTTGATCTTCTCGAGAACTCCAAGTAGTTTCTAAAAAACTCATAAGTCCCTAGCATTGCAATTCAGCGTTGAATCTACAAAAATCTTTACTGACTCTTAAAATGGACAAGCAAGTGAGCATGGTGAGAGAAAATGTGTCTACCATATGATCAAACAAACGACTGGATCATTCATGGACATATAAAAAAACAATTCACAAGTACAACTAACAAAAGTCAATGTAAGCAATGCCATAAGGACTTTCTTTTCTGATCTTGCATTGTGTACATTTACTTTCACTTTACCTCAACCTCAATAATGCGTGAAGGTTTTTGTACAAGACATACCTGATACCTCTCACTCATTGCACATAGGAATTTGGACAGGAACCATGGGATGCATGCTATTAGGATTCACAGGATTGTCAGACTCCAGGGACAGATTGACGGGAACACGTTTGATGTAAACACATTTGATGTAAACACATCCAAAAAACAAGACTATTCGATCGATGGAYTGGAAAAGCAACAACAAGATGCATAAATCCGTCAATTTCTTAAGCGTAGGGGCAAGGTAATTGGCACAAAATTACATCCAACCGACTTAAAAAGCGTGTGGAACATCCTGAATACCAAGAGAGGAAGGCAAGTGTGGCGTCGTCAAGTGCCAACCCAACGCATGGGCAAAGACTTCAACACACAACATTATCACAGCAAACACCAGTAAAGCCGTAATTGCCTTAMGTAGTTTCCCCTTGCTCTTCTCTTGAAATAATAATTTACACAGTACTCTACTTTGTCAAGAAAGAAGTTACCTTCACATACCTGGTTCTCATTGAATGCCCAGAAAGAAAACCGCGAAGACATGCAATTTGAAAGTGTCATCAGTCAATGCTCACCTCTCTTGCAGAAACTGAAGCAACTTATCACCGATGTGCATTCCAATGAACTGTCGTACACCTTAGCGTGCCGCCTCATTGGCCGTTTTCTCCTGTCCAGATTTCGATTCATTCCACTTCTCTTGTGATGAAGCCTACGTCTAAATGCTCGACTACAGTTAATTTCCAACATGTAGACTGCACGTCCATTGGGCCTTTCTGGACTCACCGGTAGGTCCACATATTTCGTCACTCGGCTTCCTGATTCAAGCCTTGTTTAGCAACCTCATCTTCCTTTCCGTGCATTCCTGTACACCTGTTCCATTGGACATTCTGAATACAGCGGCTTTGTCTTCCCTTGAGACTCTTTTCACAAGAAACGAGTCAAAGGATAAATTCATGCCATGGACCGTGATGGAAATATTAAAAACTTCTGCCATGTTCTTTTTAATTGTCTTCTGTTTCAACAGATTCACGATAATGAACATGGTCGTATGGTACATATACTTCTTCACTCCGAGAATTATATGACTGCACTCATGCAAACAATTGCAAGGACAGAGCGCTCACATTTACAGTAAAAGTATAAAAGAACTTACATTAACGTAATGCCCCTCCTTACTTGTCCTCTCTCACCGWCTATACCCTGCACTTTCACAAAGCTAGACAATGGCAAACCAACATACTCAGTAAGCACAATTTATGTGCACCAGATCCTAAAAAATGTCGTCATCATCGTCAACATCATGCTGTTTTGCAGGTAATGTGACTGATGTGGAATATCCTCTGGAGCAAAGTCAAAATGGACGTTCTGAACCTTCTCCCAGAAATACTACTACTGCACACAATTACCGAAAAGAGGCAACAAGAAAGTGTGAATAACAARATACGCTTCCACATTGGCTCAAAATTGTCCATGAAGATTCAATACCGTTTAATAAAATATTCCCCCTAAACCATGTACTTCTACGTCAGTTCATATAGCAGTATCAGTGCTTTCTGCTGAAATTGCTAAAACATATAGAAAAAAGTAGCCATCAACCAACACGGGAATGTGCATGCCTTCATTTCTAGGGAAGCACAAAAAGCTGCGATATTCTATAGAATTTCATTGAGCATTCCCTTGTTCTCTTCGAGCAATTTCCAACTCAATGTGGATCAAGCATTGTCCGTGTCTTAAAAAAAAATAATGAATTCCACGCTTGCAGTTTTCAGATTAACATCACTTGCGATAAAGTTAAAAGAAAAAATGAAGTTCCACTTACAAACATGAAACGCCATTGAATTTCACTACAGGTCCCTGTTCTTGTTGTAATTCCACGCACAAATTAAAGTTACTCACTGTGGTCTAATTCTAATCTCATGTGAACCACTGTCAAACTTCTGCATCCAATTATGTACCTTTCAAGTGGAACTCACTTCTATTCATGGTATGCGCAGGTCGCTTGCGAAAGCATTATGGCTTGTGACTAATTTACAAGCACAAAAAAAAAACTTCAATAAGCTCTTCATGTAAATCATGTCCTTCAAGAAATACTGTTGCGTTCCGGTCCTCTAATCAATCTGACATCTGCATGCTTATAAAGTTTTATTAGCAATTAAGTCAAATGCAAACTGGGACTAAGCAAATTAAAGGACAAATGTTGTTTTAGCACTATCAAAAGGCTCACTTCCTAGAAACTTTGGCGTCTACATATCGATAGCTCCACCCCACATAGCACAGTAGTAACTGCAGGGTACTGATCATGAACATCACACAGACATTACAACTTACGTCGTTGTCGGAGTTTCTGTCTGAACTGCTACTAGACAAAGAACTTGGAGACATCACTGTGTTACTGCTCTCTCATTCTTTGGAACCTCCCCCATGGCAATCACCCTTGCCGTCCTCACTTAGTCTATGTCAAACTCTCCTGCTGTGCTCGCTATCGTCCCTTTCCATGCTTCTCGGACGAACTCCGGCAGCAGCACCCAAATTATTTCTATACAGTCTTTCCTCGATTTCTTGGTCATCTTCCTCTGTAGGTGAATTGTCCACCTCTACGTCAATGGCACTTCCCTGCAATGGTATACGTCCTCCACGCCGACGTACAAGTCGGCCACGCCCACGCCCAGTCTCGACTCTAACTTGGACACGATTGACTTGCCTGCGCGTTCTTCGGATAGGCTGAAGAACAATGTTCAATCCTGTTGTAGTTGTTCGAGCTTCTTCCTCACCCACTTCTCTGTCAGGCCTCAGTCCATCAAAATCCTCGTCCGCTCCTATCTGAAACATTGTCACTTCCACATCTTCGTCTTCATTTGGCAAAATTCTTTTTCCTCTCACTTTTTTCCTCAAAAGTACTCGCCAACCGGGAGACTCTTTTGCATCTGAATAAAATACCTGCTCACAGTGGATGGGAAACACAAAATTGTCTTGGCAGAGGCTCCCAAACGTCCGTCTGTAATTGGCTAATGTAAAACCCTATTTGTCCTTCTTTATAGTTGCATTCTCCCCGAAAATTGTTAAGCAATGTCATCTGTAATTCAACTCCAATATCACTTCAATGTGTCCCACGTACTCAACATCAACATTCACAAGATCTGTATCTCGTATTCCATTTTTGCAAATTTGCTTGAAAGTTGCCGCTACTCCACTATCTGAATTTTTCAATGCTTGCTCACTACTGCAAACTCTAAAATGGTTTCCAAAGGCATATAGTCCTTTGTATGAGGCCGCTACAAGCAACAGTCCCCTTGCGGTGGCCACTACATGCTTGTTGATGTCCACTCCTTGTTGTTGCTCTCTCCTCACTTCTGCCAATACCCAATCGGAGAACTCTGGTAGTTGACTTAGCTCTGCTGGGTAGGCAAAACAATGACAACGACCTCCTCTTCATTGACTACTGCGGTAGTCTTCTCTTTGATGCTGCCTCTCACTCACACACTCTGCATACTTCCTGCAACCCAACATGTTCACCTAATTAAAAGTCATTTTCATTTAAAGATGACCTTGTCTAGTGAATATGAAAATGAAGTTGCCTTAACCGTTGTCATGTACAACTGAATAGCATTGCACAGCACATAGTGACTAAGCATAACAACTACTGTAAGCTGAACCCTAAACCTTCAACGAACAACCTAATTACATTGTAAAGAACTACAGAACGTACCTGTGAGATATCATCCACAAATACACCTATGCAATCACAAGACACGGTACTTGGCGGTAAAACCACATCCATTACAAGCGCCTTGCTTTATAAATTACAGTAAATATTGACTATTGTTGGCATCATGTACTTGGCATCAACAAACAGAAGCACTAAAATATCAGCAATTGCCTTGCAGTAGTGAAAAAAGAACCCAAAAATATACCTTCTATATGGCTCCATGTGTGCCGTATTATCTAGGACAAAGGCGTGTACGAGCTTCTTGAATTCTAGACTCATGACTCGGTCTCGCTTGGCCCCTTGTAGGATTTTGTCTTTCATACTAGGCTCCTCCTGATTGTCCCATGCACGTTTTGTTGTGGCATTGTACTGAAACAGGTACTCATTCATGAATCCTATAGACTCCTTCCGAAGGTAACCGTTTGCCATATTGTCCTCAGGTTTAGCCTTGTTCTTTACGAATCGTTTAAGAATCTTCGTGAATCACTCAAAAGGATACATAGACCGAGTATGCACAAGTCCACACATGAAAAGCTCTTCCACCAAATGTATTGGAAGATGCAGCATAATTACAAATACAGATGGTGGAAGCTCCTTTTCTAAGTTACAAATAGTTTCTGCAACATCTTCTAGCATTTGCTCCTTTTGATCAGCGTCCACCACTTTCGCGTAAATTTTGCTAAACAGCCTACTCACCCTCATGATTGGTCTCACAACTCTGGCAGTGCAGATGTTCCTCAAAGCCAACGGAAGTAGTTGCTGAAGCAAAATATGAAAATCATGGGTCTTCGTCCCACGAAATTTGCCATCTTCAATTTTGCTGGCTAGATTTGAAACATAGTTTGTAGGAAACTTCAATTTCTTGATTGTATCGGTAAATGTTTTCTTGTCCTCCCGACTCAATACATAAGGCGCATCTGGCATGAAATGACTTTGACCATCCGCATTCGGTTGCACTGCAAGTGCGGGCGGATGCCTCTAGCTTTCAGATCTTCACAAGATTTAGGGCCATCCGTCTCTCCTAATAGAGTTCAGATGAAAATCTCACAAAGGTTCTTTTCACAATGCCTTGGGTCTAGCGTGTGACGGATTGGAAGACCTTGTGCAAATAAGATGGAGAACTATGAGTAATTGTCAGGCAAACCTTTAATATTCTATCACATGCTGCTGCTCCAAATGCTACCATACTCTGCACGAAAGAAATTGAGAATACCAGCACTTCCATGCTATAGGAGTTCAAATGAAAAGTAAGCTTTTTGCAAAAATGTACTCATCGACTACTCTACCGACCAGCTCATGGGAAAAGAACAGCTTTATTAACGCAGTTCATGCAGAGAATTTTATGAGACTTACATTTTAGACATCTTGTGAGTATCGAATCTCCCGGAAATTATGATTGTAGTTCCGTTTTAAAATTTTGAAAGAAGTCATCTCCTTCTGATATTAATAATTGACTTTCAATCCTTGTTTCATGCAAAATTGCAAATTATGAATTACCTTCATTCATTCTGGAAGTACTGTTTTTTTTACACTCTCAAGACTGAAGATGCATTTTTTGTGCCCAGAATTTTAAGTCTCTAAACTCATAAGACTAAATAATCAAGGGAAGGATTAAGGCGCCTAACTAAAGTTGGAAAATGACTTAATCCACATTAACGAAATACATCTTCATTTGAACTTATACAGGTTATATTTGTAATTTTTCGTGTACTCAAACCAATAACAACGTCAGATAAAAATAAGGGGCACCAGCAAATCCAATGCACAGCTACTGCGCCACGTACACTCAGCAAGCATTCCACTATATTACAAGTAGTACATTTGGCCGAATTCAATTCTTACGGGACTTTTGCATATGTAGTTAGTCCAAAGCTTTGTAGCAGCAAATTTATTTTTGGATTAAAAGCATCTTGGTAAGCGGGGGATATAACATTAACTACTTCTCCTTCAAGAATCCAATTGTTGTTCCTAGAAACAATCATTGACAATAGGGAGTGACATAGTTCGGATGAGTTTCACCTGCTAGTACTCAATTTTGTACAGACTGCTGATTTTCTTGACCCCTGTTTTCTTCACGGGGTCAGCCTCTGAATTTGCGCAACCACCACATTGCAGAAAGGACTCTCGCCATGCACCTTGCTGAACTATAGTTAGTCCTGACTGACGTACAAGCGGTTGGTCATGATTTGGTTGTCCAGTGAATGCTACCTGTGCATTCCTCTACCGGTGATTGCGCCTCAACCATCAACAATGTCCAAGGAAAATAGTTTTGTTTGCAGTTTTTGAATAACCCGCAATGGTGTTTTTTCCACATACTGGACAACCAGCACATCCTTTGCCAGTTTGCCCTAAAATCAAGGTATAAGCTGGGAAGCCATTGATGGTCCACATGAAAATACCGCGCATCTTGAATTGTTGTGCACTTCCAGGCGGTTCTGACAAGTCAACAGCAGGAACGCCTACCTAGAGTTCCTTTAACTCATGCACCAAGGGTTGGATGTAAACATCAATTGTATGCTCGTTTGGTGAATTTGGCCCGGGAATAATCACGGACAGTGAAATGAAAAAATGCTTTGTCACAAAATAGGGAGGAAGGTTATACAAAACTACAAGAACTGGCCACACATAATGTTTTGAAGATTGGAGAGAGTGGGGGTTAACTCCATCCAGTGCCACTCCCATTCTAATATTCCTGACCTCATTACTGAAGTTAGGGTAATGTTCGTCTATGAACTTCCACTGCTTACTATCAACCACGGACCTAATTTTTCCATCATGAAAGTGATTCTGTGAGTGCCATTTCAAGTGATTAGCTATAGCAGGACACCTAAACATTCTTTATAGTCTCTTTATTAAAGAGAATTACCTGAGGACTCTCAATGGTACTGTTTGTGACCCCTCCACGTATCTTGATTTATTGTAGTGTGGGCAACTCTCTAGGTCAGCTTGTTTTTGCCAATACAACGTTTTGCCACATTCACAATAGTGGATGCTCTCGTGGGAAAGGCCAAGCTTCATCAACAACCTCTTCATTTTGTATGAGTTCTTCGGACAATTATTATCTTGTGGAAGCACATCATGCTTTAGAAACGTCAAGATTTCATCCAGGTAGTGATGACTCATTGAGAATAACGTGCACAGGGACATGAGGATGATAGAGAACTGTAACCTGCTAGTAGAAGACCCGTGAAATAAAGGTTCTCATGCTTGTTCAAGTAATTGTTCCAAAGCAGAGTCGTTTTCGGATTCTTCATCTTCAAAGCTGTGGTTGCTGAAATCCACCACCGAATCTTCTTCCTTAGTAGGTTGCTGGTGAATCTCATCAACCCTCGAGAAGTAATTTTGTGCCATATCTTCTAAGGGCACTTGTGTATTAACTAGAGCTTCTTCAAAATTTTTGTAGTTCTCAGCATCCAGGAATTCATCCTCGTCGTCCACTTCGTTGCCTTTTCCTTCAACATCAAAATCTGGCGGCCTCTGCCCATGCGCATTTTCCTGCATACAAGGCAGRCATCGTAAAGACCAAGACGGAGGCCTAGAAAACAACACTACAAGACAAAGTGTGCACATGATTTTCATGTAGTCTACTAGGCCGCAAAGGTGTATAATTAGTGTAATGATATTACTAGTGAATTTTGCATACCAGAAGAGGTTCTTACAACTTCTGGTCGCATCCATATTTTTGATGGTGATTATGAACCACTTGAAGAGACTGGCTTTTGAATCCGTGACATTTTTTGCAGCCGCAGAGATATCTGTCGATGCCTTGGCGGGTTGCAATTGCTCTTTCTATGTGGTATGCTTGTCCGAGTCTGTTTTCCCTCATTGTCCTGAACATTGTCATGAAGAAAAGTTATATATGTGTAATGCCCCTCATCCCATTGAGTCCGCCCTAAGCAATTGCTGAACACAATGACACTGAGTGCGGAGTTCATTAGACAATTGCTCAGTTCAGGGATAATTTTTCAGCGTCATCTAAGTTGGTGTACAGGAAATGCCCTAGCCACTCTGGATGACATGTATGTCATTCAAAAAATAACAGAATTCTGTAGCTTGAAATTGCTTCAATGTTTTTGAAAGGCAAGGGGTACAGTTATTACCAAAACAACTAGAGAAAGCTATTGTAAAATAACATGAATCCCGACTCAATTGTGACTACATTGGAGACTATAAGATTGTGATGAACAGCCTCTTACCTTAGTTGTAGATGCACGAGTCAATGTATCTTGTCAGTGCTCCTCAAGGGAGTTGAAGTTGCAGAACGCGAAGCTTGACGCGCAGCATTCAGTGATTGTAAATCGTCGTCATACATGTCTAACGGTGGAGTAATCCAGTATTCCTCCACATTCTATTTGACGCTTGAGTATTAAGTACTCACTTGCATTGTTTCATTCCAGCAATGTGCACAAAGTTCAACCTTCATCACTGAAGACAAATTAGTTTTTTTTGTCTCCTTTCCATGGGCTCAACTTTTTTTCCACTCTTAAATACAAAATTTGTGCAATTTGTGCAATCATACATTCTGAAATTTGATCCACGCTATTTTATACTAGCTATGTAATATGTATAAGACACTAAGATCCTATAGTTAGATCTGAAAAAATCAATTAAAGTTTTTCGGTACTTTGTACTAGAGCAATTGCAGTTTTCAATGATTTTTGGCACAAAAAAATCCTCCATACTTTACGGGTTACGGGTTACAAAAACACGCCCAAAGATAAACGCAATACAAAATGCCAGAACATGAGGCCAACAATAGACAATAAACTCGTTGGAGAAAATTACCAAGGAGTAATGCTTCATTGCCCACAAAAATGTACATTTACAACATGACCAATGTGCCCTCAAAAATGTCATTTATACACAAATACTTTACATAATTTTGTGCGGCTAATAGCTAACTCCTCACCATAAGGTACTATACCTTATTTTGGTGCTACAATGCCTCGCGCTATGCTATTTCTCAAAAAGTTTTGCAATTCTTCTCTAAATTACAAGGTCTTCAAAAGAGCTATTACATCCTCATCGTATTGATCATGCAAGTGGGATAAAATGGCCCTCAACATTTGAGGCTCATTGAATGTCGTGTCCTCAATGTAGTTCAATTCCGTCGCATACTCCATTTGACCTTGGATTCCCACAGGGGTGCCTTGGGAGTGAAAAGAACATTTTGTGGATGGGATTGACACACAAACACATGACGGTCTCCATCCCAATGCCCACCAGCAAGTTGTCCAAAGTATACTCGCCGCCCAATGTCGGCTGGACCGATCACCCTCTTTATCACCTCTGTCAAATCTGCGTCATTTGGAAATGGGATTTGGGGGACGTTTTGATAGGGGAGGTGTAGATTGTCATGACCCCACTTCCACATCCACAACATTTTGGTACCCCAGTGGCTTCAATTGCCTTTGCCTAACAAATTTTCTTTGTCAAACTCGTAGTGGAGGGGCATGTGGCCTTCAAGCCCAAACATCTTGTACAGTCGTGGATGAAATGGAGCCGTGCAAGAAGCGCACTGCTTTCTTGTGACCATGTGTGGAATGAGGCACACAGGGTGGTACACATGTCCACATGTTCCAAGGATTCATCCACCTTCTGGGCCAAACGATTCTTGACACATGATGCAGATGCTTCCATTGTGAATAAAGTCCGGGACGTTTGGCCACAAAAGTGGGTGCGGGCCAACGTGACCTTCTTCCACGTACTTGTATGGCGCCGTATTCAATTGAAATTGTAGAGTTGAATCCACATTCCAATCAATGCTCGAACTACCACAAAGTGTTGGTAGATTGTCATGAAACATTTCTTCCAATCGCGGCCACAATGTCAATCCGAAGCAATATTGACCTCCATCTCTAAACTCTGCAGCTATTCTTCTCACCTCACGCTGCATTTGCTCTACCTCGTTCATTGCAAGATTGGATGTCAACTTCATGTTGCTCATAGAAAGCAACATTTCTTCCCTCGCCGGATTGTGGAGCAACAACCTAATATTCAAGGCCCTTACATCCATCATCTGGCGGTTTAGGTCCCAAAAGGACTTTGATGACGCTTCCACTTGCGCCTTGGCGTTAGCGCACTCCAAATCTACATGCTTGGCTTGTACCACCATGGCATCATGGATGACCCGGGAAATCATTTCTTTGCCCTCTTGTGTTGTTGGTTGGGCGGCCACGTTAGAACTCTCGCCACAGAAATGAGTTGACAGGAATGTATTGCGAGACTGCATCACAAAGGGACTTGTGATAGGTGGGTCTACAAGCCCGTACGTTACCCTTTCCACAACTTCTTCCAGGGGTGGAATGCCCTCTTCGCTCAACCGACTTGCACAAGCTAGCAAGTTAGTGTTACTTGCCAGAAATTTGGCATTCTCCTCTGTGAGAGCCTTCACTTGTGCCATCTGGGCTTCCAGCTCTGCTCGATGCCGACGCTCTATTTCCACGCTCTACACCTGCATCGCGGCCAGCAACTCTCGTAATTGCTGCAATTCAGGGTCCACAACTGCCACTCCACGTACTAGGCCATCAAGTCCATTACGTGGCTGGTCTAACAAGGGCTGGTCTAAATCCTCTGGACCACCCTCGCGCCCAACATCCGCAAGATCTACCAAATTTGGCCCCTGCAATGCTACATGTATTGTAGCCGGGTTCACCGCTGCAACCACTTGCGCCACAGCCCCTGCTATGTCCTGATTGTCATCCAACGGCACCACAGGATTTTGTAGAATGTCACATTGTCGGTTGGGAAATACGCCTTTCCAAGCCGTGTTCAGATACGTATTCCAATCCACGTCCTTGCTCAAAAACACCTCCACATACGCCATTTGACACAATGAGAGGGTCCCATCCTTCTTTGAGAGCTCTCCCCAAAGGAACAATGCCACCTCGGTCAACCGCTTCTTGAATGCCGGGTATTGGTAATACGAGATAAGTGCAATGTCGGATCTCACATAGACCTCGTGGCGCTCACGTGCCCAGTGGCGATTAATGTGGGCCTAGTCGATGTACGTCCGACATGTGACCCGGGTCCACGGCTCCATTATCGCTTGCCACCCGGGCTTTGCCAAAACCGCCGCTTGATTGAAAGTTTCCCAATCAATATTGGCCCTATTCCCACGTTGCTTCCTCGCTGGGGGTACACCTTCACATCTCGCCATTTCTTGATTCTCTTCCATACCTGCACAAAGACACAACACGTTCTGTATGGAATAGATGGACTATGCTCTACCTTCTGTTGTGTGGGGTCAACAGAAATGTGGCAAAGCAATAGCCAACTACTTTGACCTCCTCCCAAATTGTAGTGCAAGGCTTTCTGAAGCAAGGACAACACAGCTCAAGAGAGAAAGCAAGTGCAATGAGGAAAATTTTCCACCTTATACCCCCAATTACCAGGGCTGATTACCATCACGAATTCCAATCTAATCAACGCCGTAATCACCCAACTCGACAACTGGAGGCCATCGATGGACACGGAGATTGACGGTCAATCCGTCCAGAGAGCTTTGACGGTGGTTAGGCAGACCGTCCACTGGTCCGGCTGGCCGTCCGGAGAGGCTATCGACAGGTCCGGAGCCGTCAGCAAGTTTGTAAAGCAAAAATGATAATTATTCCGCCGTCCGCGACACGGGACGGCCTCGATTGGACGGCCAAGGGTGTTTCTGGACGACTTGCCCCGGGTCGTCGATGCCCTAAATTTGTTCTAGACGGCCTGCCCCGATTGATGGCCCGAATTAGTTGTGGACGATCACAGGCCGTAAAGCAGAAATGATAATTATTTCGCCGTCCGCGACATGGGACGGCCTCGATTGGACAACCCGGGGTGTTTCTGAACGATCCGCCCCGTACCGTTGACGGGCTGAATTTGTTCTGGACGGCCTGCCTTGGGTTGTCGACGAGCTAAATTTGTTCTGGATGGCCTACCCCGATCGACAGCCCGAATTAGTAGTGGACGCTTTAACCCCGATCGACGCCCTGGATTTGTTCTGGACGGCCTGTCCAATTTCTGGACGGTTTGCCTAGGGTCGTCGAGAATCAGCCTGGGACGCCTTGATGGCACTGGGCAGGCCATCCAGAGCAAAAGCGGGCCGTCCAGGACGCCGGGCAAAACGTCCAGAATAAATCCGGGTTGTTGACCTCCATGGGTAGACCGTCCTCAACCTGATTGTTAACCCCTAAAGGATGAACCTATAACCACTGATTTAGAGCCTTGGTGCTCATCAATCAATTTGTTACCATTTTGGAAATAGATTTGTGTGAAAAATTTTATGTTTATTTTTCAGAGATGATATTGCATGTCTTCTCTATTTCACAAAAAATTTAGATTTTTTTTGAGGAAAATTGATTTTTATGAGAATTTTTTTTAAAAAGTGAAGAAAAAATCACATTAAATAGAAAATTACTTCAAAAAATCTGAAAATTGCACCATATGTGTACATTACAATGAAAAACATCATGGCGTAAACTCAATTTCCATGTCATTCTATAATTAGAATATAATTAGAATAAAATGAACATTGAAATTACATCCAAAGTTCCTTGACCAAAGCATGTTCTATCTTGTCAAGTAGTTTTTGGGAATTATAAGTCTCGCTAAGTTTATGATTGTCTTAAAATGGATAGGAAGGGCCCTGTATAGGGATGTCCCTYCCACCCACCCGGGTTACCTAAACCCTAAACCCTAAACCCCAATCCTTCAACAACCTTACGCTCTTTCACTCCCGTGGAATTTTAAACTTTAAACCCGCAAAGGAATTTTTAAACACAAGGATACTATTAATGAGAACTTTTTCATCTTTTGGAGGGAAACATTATTACATAATGTACCTTGACCGCCCATTAAACATTTTAACCTTGCCATTTTCTTTTGGTTCACATAATTCTACAACGTGAAATTAGTGGCTTATTCCTATTATTTTTTGGTTCACATTCTTATGGAACGTGAAATTTGTGGCCTTGAACCTTGTAAACATTCCCATTTTTTTTGGGTTCACATTAATCTGGAACGTGATATTATTATCACCATTTTTTTTGGCTTCACATTAATATGTGAAAGTACAACTAATATTTTCTAGGGATTTTATCATTCCCATTTTTGGGATACGCTTCATTAGTGCAATTTTGTTTTGGGGTCATAACAAAAAAATAGAATTGACAGTTTTTGGTCTCTGATAATACCAATCAATTTTTGTCACAATTCCAATCAGGCATGCCAAATTTTAGTTTCAAAAAAGAGGAAGTCCATGGATGGTGAATTGTTTCATTTAATATTTTTGGTTTTAAACATTTTACATGATAATTAATTGAAAAACATTGACAATAAAGACCCAAAAATACTAGATATTAAGTTCCTAACACRTSTAACCCRAATCARTTTAGRGRAGGCAACCCATTTCTGATCAAATAAGCAATTGTGCATATTTGGAGCSCAAGTTTTTTGAATGTGGAATTTTTMCATGTACAACAATAGAGTTTGGAAGGATTGCATATTTTTCCAAAATTTTATTACATAAAATGAAATTACTAGTAATTTTTTAGTGGAAGATTCTCTTCAACCTATAATGGTGATATAGTCCTTTCTATTTCTGACCATAGGCTAATTGCAAAATCGACCAAGGGCTGATTGCAATATTGAGATCCTTGCAACCACTCTTAATGAGCCACAACTACTCTATGGACTGTGCCATAACTTCATGGAAAGACAACAATCTATTGATTGGAAATGGGGAGGTGATTGGAAATGGGTTGCTTCCCCTATGTCTTCTTGAAATCTACTCTATGATTTTTTTAGAGGACAATATTTTTACGTGGTGTGCACACCAGATTCAAGTGTGCCTCGGGCATTTATGGGTTTACATCAATGTTTTTCATTCCGGTGATTTGGTGCAAAATTGCATCCAATTTTAGGGCCTAGTGCTAATATGATATCTTCTATCCAATATATGGATTGATGATGAGATTTAGAGCACCGAACTAAAATGAAGTATCACCACTTTGGCACTTCCTGTGGAATTAGAAAAAAGGATAGTGCTTCATAACTTTAGATGAGCCAGACTAGCAAACACTATAAATGAATAACAGCCGAACGAGGCTAACTATTAAGTCCAGGATCAACCTCGTTGGCGGCTTCCTCGACGGGTTCGGATGCCCTGGCGGTCCCTTCAACGGTCCACTCGACGGCTTCCGAGCTCCCTCGACGGCCTCTTGGATGCTCGACGGCATTGGAGTTCCCCGATGATCCCTTTGGCATCGTCCACGTTCCCAAGACGGGATGTGCGTCCCCTTGACGACCTTGGAGTCCTTCACGGTCCCGTCGAGGAACCAGGCGTCCCCTAGACGGCCTTGTCAACTGTCCGGTTGTCCCCTCGACGGACTCCGAGTCCTCAACAGACCCGTCACCGTCCCGGGCGTCCCTTTGACAGCCTCGGAGTTCCAGACGGGACCGTCGACGGCTCGGGTGTCCCCTCGACGGCCTGTCAGGTGCTATATATGTTTAGATGAGTGGATTAGTTTTGTATGCGTCCCTCCTGCTCTGACGGTGCTCACTTGCTCTGGATTGGTTTCAGTCCTTGCTTAGGAGCGCGGGTGCTTGCGAGGAGGCTCGGCTGAGAAAGAGGGGGGGAATTTTCACATCTATGATCACGAAACCCTAATTCCTTGGTTTGTTTCTCGCTCTTATTTTTTCAATGGATGTCCGTGGTACTTCAAAGCGGAAGGTTGATGCCTGGTTCAATGACGTGGGAGACCCCGCCGGTGAACCGTCTGTAGAATCAACGGAATGGTATTGGAGGCAATGGCTGCAAAAGGGGTCGGCGGTGTGGAGGCAGGAGAGTCTTCTGGGGCCAAGAAAAAAAAGAGCAGGAGGAAGCACAAAGTTGCGAATCCCGAGAAATGGCCAAGTTTGGCTGCGACGAGAAGATTGCATGAAGTGGCAATAGAGTTTATGGAGCAATATTTGATCTCCCAACTCAATACAACTTACATCTCAAAGGGGTTGCAAGGGGTGGAGACAATAAAAAACAAATTCCACCACATGTTTTGGGCGGCAATGAGCGGAGACGAGTGGCTTGAAGAACGCACGAAGGAAGATTTTGATCGTTGGCTTGAGGATCAAGTGCAAACTTGTGTCTTCAACCTTGCCCAAGTTGCCCAAACAATAAAAGGTTTTCAAAGGAGTGTAGGGCCCCGTTCAGGTGCAATGCACTTGTTGGACAAGAAGGTCTATTGGTGGCACGACGCGATACGAGGGTTGTCGTCAAACAATATCCGAGCAGCCCCGTGGTTTCAGCAAAGCCAAAATTTGGCTCTAGGTCAAGGGGCAGCAGGAGGAGTGGTTTTCCTTGAAAGAAGAGTGGTGGTGGTTCCTTTGACGGGCCTTAGCCTTCAAGGGGGGAACGGGAGGGTGCGTAAAGAATGCCTCTATAACTCGAGGCACATTCCCGACTCGATGGAATTGGTGGGCAAGACGGCCCTGCACGTGGATAATTTGAAGAAGTCTCGGGCGAAGTTGTCCATCAAGGCTTTGGTTTGTCCATGTCATCATCTAGGGGTCGTAAAGTTTTTTGCTATAAATGACATGATCATGGAATGTTATTCTCAATGGTGGAATAGAGGAACATTGGGAGACATGTTCACCTTGAATCAGCAAAACCGAGATCCAGAGGAAATTGGAGAGTTGGCGTACAATGCAACCTCACAAACGATGCAACAAGCCAAACGACTCATGGCTTATCGTTGCAATCGCACCGAGCTTGCGTGCGCGTTAATTTGCATCGAGGATGCAGTCCAACAATCTTTGGTTTTGCATAACGACATCACGCCGGCAAACGTGATGCTTTACTTTCCAAACGCCGATGGACAAACCGTGTAGATTGGGCTGTGCGATTGGAGAATGGCTAGTCGCATAAACGAGGAAACCCATTCATTGTACTAATTTAAGGGTTCAAGTGAGATGCAAAGTGCACGACCAAAACGTTGGTGGGTGGCACCCGAGTTGATGCATGTGATTGGAGAGCCTGGCAGTTCGACCTCTGCCACTCGTGTAGTTAGGCCACCGCGTGTTAGTATACACACGGATGGATACGCCGTTGGGAAACTCGCCAAGAAGATATGGAAGAAAGTTCGCGTTGTCAAGTAGAAAGGAGCGCGCTTAGGGAACACACGGGATGTCTGGCTGCAGGTTGTGAATGTAGATGAAAGGCAAGTAACAAAACTCGAATCTTCACTTGATCTTCACTTCAATCTTCCATTGACCTATCCTGTGGTGGTTCTATAGGACCAAGGGTAAGGGTGTGTGATAAGAAACAAGGCCTCTGACGGGTAAAATGGGATGGCCAAACCACGAGTTGTCCGTCCGAAAGATTGGCTCCTAAAATCAAACCCACGGTGACCAGGAAGCGCCTTTCACCGGTGGAAACAACAAATAAGATCGACCATGTGGGCCATTAACCCCACTTCGTCGCCACAAACACAAAATGGAGCGCTTACTGGATAACCACGGCTCGCAACAAGTTTACAATGCAGAAATTGAAATTGCAATTAGCCTCCAAAACCGGCTGGAAATAACAAGTGAAAACAACTCTGTCGAACCACAAGCCACAACACACACAAAACACCTCCAAGAGTCTTCAAATCTCCAAATTCTTGAGTCTTGGAGACTTCCTTCACCCAAGATCTTGAAGAAACCCACTTGCAAGCCGTGTGGAGGGAGATTTGGTACGACGTGATCTTACATCTGAGCAGCTAGCTCGGCTGCAGGTTCTTGCCCCCCATGTAGCACCAAGAACTCCCGGATCAGGTAAGAAAGGAGCGGTAGGGACACCTGAGCAAGATTTGAAACCTGCTCTGTCTCTTTCTAGCATTGGTCACGTTTTAGACGCAGATCTTGCAACTATTGAGGAGGTGCTGCGAGTGGAAGAGGACTTCTTGGTGGGTAGAGAGTGGAAGCAGCAAATTCTCTTGGCAGCAAAGAAAACCATGGAGAAGAAGATAGTTATGTACAAGTTTGGAGTGGACGACCGACTGGCCAATGCAAAGGAAGCTACTGAAAATGTGATAGCGGCAGAGGAGGCTTTGGCAAAGATCGATCTGCAGATTGGTAATGTTGAAGCCTCGGTAATACTTCCCGATTTTCTCTCGATCCTCTACTGCTGTGAGCCATGGCTTGTCAAGCTTCAACTCTAGGTTTGTTGGTGATTAGGTGAAGGGTTTGAGGGTTTAGGGCGTCTTTTTGAATGGTGGATGCTTATTTTACAAGGTCAAATTTGCAGTTACTTGCACTTCACGAGTTTTGAATTCTCAGCTTCTTATCACTCATGTGATTCATGGTTCTCCAAGTTTTAGGGTTCAGCATTCACGGCAAAGCTCTAGGGCTTCTCAGTCAAGCTCTATGTTTATTAGATTAAAGGAGTCAAAATTTGACTTGGTTGGGCCCAAATATGCTTTTTGATTTTCAGATTATTCATGCTCTGATTTTCATTGGCTTTCCAAGTCTTAGAGTCTGAGGTTTGGAGATGCTGAGTATTTCTCCTCTGTCATTGCCCTTATGAAGGTCCAGGGTTACAGGGACAGACTTGAGGAGGGGAATGACGGATTCACTCTGGGACTGAAGAAATTAGATGAACTGAAGTGCGATAGAGACGTATTGGCACACAAGCTAGATTTTGCTATTTTTGGCTATGACGATGCTGTGAGGAAGTCCAAAAAAGCACAAGCCCTATACGAAGATGTATGTCTAGACTTGAGGAACTCAGAATTGGACATGCAAGCTATTGGCAAAGAAATCTTGGAGTTTAGGAGGCACAAAAAAGCAGTGGCAGATGAAATTGAGAATCTGAAGGTTGGTGCAGGTGTGCATTGTTGTCTGAAACCTTGTTTGCACCCTCACAAAGTTGAAGAGGCTCCAGGTCCTTTTATGCTTGAGCCTTGTGCTGTTTGCAATCATTGGTATAATTCGTATGACGTGGTCATGGCGAGCTGCCGACACTTTTAACGCCCTTTCTGCATTACAAAGTTGGCAGAATCTCAAAACAATTGTGTCACTTGCAATGAGGTATTTGCCCCTAGTTGGTGGACATCATTTGGATTCCAGAAGATGCAAGCGGGAGAGGATGCTAGAAGGCTTCGGTTGGACAAATCAATGTGTGAGCTGAGCGACACAATRAAGTGCAGTTTTGGAATTCGGAGCCCTATGTGTAAGTGGCCTCATTCCATTCTCTGCTACTGGATCAGGATTTGACTGAAAACAACCTTCTTCACCTTTGAATGTGCAACGCTGCTTGGAAATAAACCTTTGTCAAGCATCAAAATTTGAAAACTTCCTTCATAATCTACTCCTCTACTTGAATATCTACACTGTTGATTTATAAGTTCGCTAGGATCCTTCTATGCTTGCTGTATTGCTATAAGTTCTGAGTTCTTGCTTGAAATTATGCTTTCTAGCTAGGAAATATGCGTGGTTGGTACTATGTTGGCTGTGTTGCTTAAAATGTAGGCAATCACTTGTTAGAATATGTGCTTGGGTGCTACTACCTTTTATTTGTTGCTAGAAATTCTACTT